>ML345592.1:0-75106 GCA_005239505.1 Nicotiana paniculata | reverse complement strand
CCTTTTCTAGGCCTCAGCTATAACCAACTCTCAAATAATTTTCAAGGTTCCAAACTTTAACTTAGATAAAAGTAGTGCTAAAATATGAAAAATAGTAATATAAAATAGTAAGTTTTCACATCTTTGTTTTTATTTGAAAATTAGTAAGAATATAAATGTCCTCCCTTATCGCTCCTAGTTGCGGCGTGCAAACCGTTCCCACCTGTCCACCCTTATTGCTCCTCCTTATAAATATATCACCCTTATTACTCCTGTTGCAGCGTGCAACCCGATCCCACATGTCCACCCTTATCACTCCTTGTTGCGGCGTGCAACCCGCTCCCACCAGACATTCACATCTCTTTATTTATAAAAAGAATTTTCACAATTTAAGTCAAAGCCTTTCACAATATTTATGTCTCCACAATTGAAAACGAAACAAGTTTCACATTAAATAATAGAAAGAGCAGAATATTAAATAATGAAAATAAAATAATGGGTGTTCTAGCCTTTAATTTATAAACAATAAAAATATAAATGTCGTCCCTTATCGCTCCTTGTTGCAGCGTGCAACCCGATCTCACCTGTCCACCCTTATTTATCCTCCATATATATATATATATATATATATATATATATATATATATATATATATATATATATATATATATATATATATATATCACCCTTATTGCTCCTGTTGCAAAGTGCAACCCGATCCCACCTATCCACCCTTATCACTCCTTGTTACGGCGTGCAACCCGCTCTCACCGGACATATCATATAAGTTTATTCATGAGACTTTCACAATTCAGGCCAAATCCTTTCACAATACTTTTATTTCCACAATTCAAACAGAAAACCGTATAGCTCGTAAGCTTTAACCAATATCATTTCACAATAAAACCAACCAGAATATAATTGATTTTTTTTTTTTTAAGTTTTCTCAAAAAAAGTGAAAACCCGAGCCCGGGCCCGCTTGGTCTAAACTCGGGGTTCGTACCAAATTACGTTTATCCATTCACCCACGAACCCAAATATACAATTAATTTCGAAATCCGACCTCAATTCGAGGTAAAGATTCGATTTTTACAAAATTTCCTAATTCTACCCAAACCCTCAATTTTTACCATGAAAATTCTTAGTTTTTGATTTAAAAGTGATGAAAAACAATGGGTAATTGAAAGAGTAAAGTTTAGAATTGATTACCTATGACTTGGGGATGATATTTGGTGAATAAATTCGTTCCTAGGGATGTGGGGTTCGAAAATTTGGAGAAGAAGAAGTCTGCCCGTTTTATATATATTTTTCTGTCAGCTATTTTACCTCGTTTTCGTGCCAAACGATCCTAAAACTCGATTTTTATATGTCCAATGGATTCCTTGTAAAATTCTAGTCAAGTTAGGCTTTTGAGTCACTCAATTTGGCCTTATAATGAAGGAGATATGTAGGTTTTAATATTTGCAATTTGTGCAGATTTTTAACACGCTGCCAGGGGCAATTTCGTAATTAACCTGAAAAATCTGGATACATTAGTAAAATGCCCATAAAACCCTAATACGATGTCCAAATTCGATGATTCTTTTTGCTACGGGTCCGTAATTACGATACGGATTTACTTCATTCAAAACAGAAATCGGAGCTCATTTGTTCAATGTGATATCATTTATGCTTGAAGAAACAACGTCGAAGCATAAGAAAGAACGAACACAACACAACTCAAACGTATTTGAAACTCACCCGAGCCCTTGGGGTCCTAAATCAAACATGCACGCAAGTCTAAAAGTATCATACGCACTTGCTGGTGCGATCAAATCATGAAAATAACATGTAAAACAACGAATTAAACCTCAAAACTCATTATTTTCCTGAAGAACACTTATAGTTCATAACTTTTCAACCGGATGTCCGAATCACGTCAAACGAACTTCGTTGTTTACCAAATTTCACAGGCAAGGCCTAAATATCATAACAAATCTGTACCGGGCTCTGGAACCAAAATACAGGCCCGATACCAATGATTTTAAACATTAATTCTTTTCTTTATTTCATAAATATTTCAACAAAACAATTTCTTTCAAAAATTGATTTCTAAGGCTTGGGACCTCGGAATTTATTTCCGAGCATACGCCCGAGTCCTATATAAAAGGTTGACTCAAGTCAACTAAAACTAAATTTTTAATTTTAAAAATTATTATTTCTTATATTTTCACATAAAAGCTTTCCGGTTTCACGCCCGGACTGTGCACAAAAATCGAGGTAGTTAAAATTAATCTTTTTATGGCTAATAAGTCTAGAACGGAGTCTAAATTCATAAAATGACCCACTGGGTGATCATAATATATATCCTGCTGCGGCGCGCATCCCGATCCATATATAATGTATATTGCTGCGACGTGCAACCCGATCCATATAACATATGTGCGGCGTGCAGCCTGATCCATATAACATACGCTGCGGCGTGCAGCCCAATTCATATAATAGTCAACTGCGCTCACTGGGGGTGTACAGACTCCTGGAGGGGCTCCTTCAGCCCAATCCAATATATATATTGTTGCGGTGTGCAACCCGATCCATATATATAATATATATTGCTGCGGTGTGCAGCCCCATCCACATATATAATGTATATATTGCTGCGGTGTACAACCCGATCCGCATATAATATATAGATATATTGATGCAGCGTGCAACCCGATCCATAACTATCCTCTCATACTCGGCCCTCAGCCTCACTACATATATACCCATAACTGCCCTCATACTCAAATACTCGGCTCTTGGCCTCACTACATATATACTCATAACTGCCCTCATAAACTCGACACTCGGCCTAACACATATATATTGTTGCGGCGTGCAGCCCGATCCATAATCATCCTCACATACCCGGCTCTCGGCATGACTCAGTCACCCTCACAAGCCTCTTAGGGCAATTCATCTCAACTCACGGGTCTCAGCTCAAAATACTTTTCAGAGTTTTCAAGCAGTGTGATAACAGTGTAAATAACAACAAGTCGAAAATATGACTGAGTTCACAATTGTTCTATCAGGATAGTGTAAGAATAGTGTAAAAGTACCTCTGAGGGTCTAAACAGGTCAGCACAACGCCCCAAACATGGCTCACAGCCCATAAATAAGTATAAATTTCTAAAATTACAGGATATCATAAGGGTTCAAATCGAATACGCGGCTTAATAGTCGCTACGGGACGGACCAAGTCACAATCCCTATCAGTGCACACCCCCACGCTCGTCACCTAGCATGTGCGTCACCTCATTTATCAGCACAATGTCAAATAACGGGGTATCATACCCTCAGATTTAGAGTTACGATCGTTACTTAATTCAAAACAACCCAAAAGCTACTCCGCGATGCGCTTGTCCCTCGAATTGGCTCCCAAATGCTCCGAATCTAACCAAAATCAGATTAACATCATCAAAACACGCTAGCGGAACAAAACCTAATCGAAAGATATAAGTTTTAACACAATTCTCGAAATTCGGCCAAATTCGAGCCCCAAGCTCACGTCTCGGAATTCAATAAAATTTACATCACTAGAAACCTCGTCCTCCCACGACTCTACACATACCAAGAACACCACAATCGGACCACAATTGCCTACCCAAAATCACCAAAAGAAATTCCAATCTTCCTCCCCATTTTTCAAACTTTTTCCACTTTCTTCAAATTACAAGCCTAATCCGAATCAAAATAGCATAGAAGCGAGTTATATTGCCCGGGAACTTACCTCCACTGAAGACCCTCGAACACCTTCTTCAATTTGCTCTCAAATAAGCTCCACCCGCATGCAACAATGGAAGAATAACCAAAATTTTGCGGAGGCATTCTTTTATACTTCTTTGCCCAGTTAATCCGCACCTGCGGACCTTTCCTCGCACCTGCGGTCCCAGGTGCGCACTTGCGGAAACCCACTAACAGTCCCTTACTCGCACATGCGGTCCCTTTTCCGCACCTGCGGCTTCGCAGGTGCGGCCAATTCTTCGCACCTGCGGGCTCCTCTTGCCTAGCCTCTTTTCGCACCTGCGGCTTCCCATCCGCAGGTGCGGCCATACCAGCAGCTATTTGATGCAAATTTCCCAAGTTCAAACCTCTGCCAACCATCTGAAATCAATCCCGAGCCCCTCGGGCCCCCAACCAAATATACCAACACACCCAATAACATCATTCAAACTTAGTCGAGCCTTTGAAAAACCAAAAAAATACGAAAACACCAAAATTACATCAAATTCAAGCCTATAAACTTTGAAACTTCTAAATTTCGCCAATGATGCCAAAACCAACCAAAACACATCCGGTTGACCTGAAAATTTGCACACATATCCAAAATGACATTATGAACCTGTTCCAAGTTCCGGAATTCCATTCCGACCCCGATAGCCTATTTTCCAGTGCCGACTGGAAATCGCCAAAAACTAACTTCCGCCAATTCAAGCCTAATTCTACACCGGACATCAAAACTTCATTCCGAACACACTCCTAAGTCCGATATCACCTAACGAAGCTATCCGAACCATAAAATCCGCAATCCGATGTCGTTTACCAATAAGTCAATTTCCGGTTGACTTTTCCCACTATTGAACCAAGATAAGAGACCAAGTGTCTCATTTCTCTCTAAAGGTCGCTCAGATCCCGAGCCAACCAATCCAACACAACGTAATGAAGCTGAACCACATATAATGAAGCAGAAACGGGGGAAACGGGGCTAAACTTCTCGGAACGACCGGCAGGGTCGTTACAAAAATCTATTTAAATTTTGTTTTAAAAGTGTCAAGTGGCTATTTCTCAATATGCCACTTGGCTTAGACTCATACTTCACTACCCTCCTTTTAATATAACTAGTGTTAGAACCTGCGTGATGCACAAATAATTTGACAGATATTAATATTATAATATTATGATCCAATATATCATTTTATTTTAAGAAATATTAGTTGTTATTTTATTATTTATTATGGTGTACGAAAATATAACAATTCTATACAAAATCAAATGATACACATCATATAGTAATCAAATAAATTTATCAATAATATTTTTGAATATTATTTACTTAATTTTATCAAATAAATTTAAAGTCTGGATAGAATCACATCTATTATATGTCGTAAATCTACTAATAATTGTAATAATAATTATTTTTATATTATTTTTAAAAATAAAGTAAATTGAATTCTTCTTCCTGTTTATTTAATATGAAACTTTATTTTTTTCCGTTAAATTACTACCTAAATAAGTTAAATTACATCTATATTCTATAGTTTGAGCATTCTTATCATGATTTCAAGAACTTTCTAATTTCAAACTCAAATAGTCTTTCCCTTTCATTTCTGATAGTAAATTTTTAATAAATTTCCTTAATTTTGCTATATTTTATCTGATATATAGTCTTATTATGTTTTATGTGTCTTATTAAATTATAAATTATTTAATATTATTATCAAAACTATTATTTAATATTATATTGATAAATATATAATTTTTTAATCATAAAATAAATACTTATTTTGTTTTGAAAATATTGCTCGAAAACTTTAAATTATTTAAATTTGTTAATAACATTTAAATAGTATATTTACTTTATTTTCTAAACTTATGATTTATAAATATCATTATCTCTAATTTAATTTTATTATTCAATAATTTTAATTTTTGATTTTATCTATTAGACTTGAGTTACATGGACTTATCCATATTATGACCTTTCTTATTATAACATAAAAAAACTTTCTCATCGTAAATTTAATTAAGTTTTACCCTTTTTATATGATAAAAAATTTAAATTTTTATTTTTTCCTCTATTTATTCTTTAGTTTTGCTATTATATTATTCAATACTAATATTATTACATTGTCATGTGACTTTTCATTAGCTTGTTTGAATTTAATAATTATTTCTACTATACTCGTTCTAATATAATATAGATAAAAAATTAAAAAGTGCTTTAGTAGTAACTTTGACTTTATGTTCATATTCCTATATGAGTTTTACCCCTTTTTTTCTCTGATAAAAAATCTGAACTTTTATTTTTTTCTCTATTTATTCTTTAGTTTACTATTATATTATTCAATACCTAATATCATTTGTCATATGGCTTTGATCATTAGAGTTTGAATTTAGTATTTATTTCTACCATACTCATTCTAATATAATATAGATAATAGTAACTTTGACTTTATGTTCATATTCCAAAATATGGCTTTTCTTATCATATTTCAAAAAACAATCTCATTTTTATTTCAAAAAATTATTATCATTTTATTTTCTAAATGGACCGCGTTTTCAAAAAATTATGTTATGCTTTCAAGCTTAACCTAACCGCACTCAATTTAAATATTAATCATAGAAAAATATTTCTTAATCATTTGAACATAGTATATCTAAATGTTGTAATAATACTTACGTATAAAATATTCCTTTGCCCGATTTATCAATACTAATATGATCTTTTTACTGATCATTAAATTTTCTTACATTATAAGTAATTTGAATATTTTATTTAAGATCATATTTTTTTGCTTGAATCTTTTTATTTTTTAAAATCAATAAATCTTTAATATCTTAAGTAAATTTTAGATTTATTTTATATTTTAACTTACTCCAAATTATAAATAGTCATTGGTTATCTAAATTTACGTCATTCTATATTTTTTATTTTTCTATTATTTTTTAATTAATTTATTTCCTCCATATTTCTAGCTAATATAAAAGATAATATATGAGTGGATCAATACATACATACATATATATATACATACATACATACATATATATATACATACATACATACATACATACATATATATATATACATACATACATACATACATATATATATATATATATATATATATATATAAATAGATTAGTTTTGTCTAATCTATTTAGATTATGTATAAGATTCATTAAACTATTTTCATTAATTATGTTTCCATTTATAATTCAAATTATTGATGTTATCTTAAAGTTGCCAATTGACCTCTTTTTAGCTTGCCACTTGGCTTAACCTCATGCTTCATTACTCAACTTTAAATATAATATAGATATAGATTTGATTCGAAAACAATAAATTGATTATCTTGCAAAAACCTGCCCTAGATCCTATATATGTATATCCAAAAACTAAAGATAGAAAAGAAAAAGAAGTGTTATAGTTTTGAAACATGAACGATAATGATGATAGTAACATCAAAGAAAATTTGGAAAGTTGGAAGCAGGGAGGATAAGAATTTATAACATAAATGACAGATAGAAATGAAGACTTCCTCTCATTTTCAAAATTTTGTGTATCTTATCTGTTTTTAAGATAAGTAAGGAATGACCACTCAATTCAAACTCCATCATTTAATGCTTAACTAGTATTAGTACCCGCATGATGTGTGGACAATATTATGATCCTGCTAAATTCTATAAATTGAAAAGAACAAATTATATGTTAAACTTTTGACATAAACTTAAATATTATAACCCCACATATAGTCGCTGATACAAACAAATAAAAATCCAATAAGATTCAAAAATAAATACTCCTTCCCTTTCAATTAAAATATTTTTCTTATTAGTCTGTTCCGAAAGAATAACACATTTCTATTTTTGGATATAATTTAACTTTATATTATTTAATTACCCATTTTACCTATAATGAGAAGTTCTTATACCTATACAAATAACATGACTCCACAAAACTTTTAGGATCATAAATTTTAAAATGAGTGAAGTCATACTATATAGAGTAATAGCTAATAAAATATATTTAGTAATATCTTAATTTAAATTACAATAATATATTATATTATTATCTCAACATAATAACTTCTCACATCAACATGAATTTCTACCAACCTAAAATTACAGAATGAGAAATTAATATATACATACATGATAATTTATTAACAATCAACATATTATAACTTCTGGGAGTTACCAAATTATAAAACAATTGGATTGTAATTTGCTCAATAATTCTAATGCTACCTCAATTTTAACCACATAATTAAAGTCACTTTATTTTTAACAATTTAAATTATACCTTTGAAATATAGTTAAAATTAAATATTATAATTAAAATGTTAACCTACTTTAAATATTTTTCTTCTACCATGAACATGTATTAAAAAAATATGAGTTCTTACATATAATTCTTAGTTAAATGAATCTTACCTTGTGATTTTCGTAATTTACTTTATTTTGTGTAAATAGCAATCCCATAGTATAACTATATTCCTCTATATATTTATCATATCCAAATCTATTTCATTCTAATTGACACACACACACACACACACACACACACACACACACACACACACACACACACACACATATATATATATATATATATATATATATATATATATATATATATATATCGACCCCATCGGTTGCTCGATCAATTGGCTAATATAATTTGAGAGGACATAAATATTAACAACAGACTAAAAAATCGTAGTCCATACCTGAGCCATAGCGAAAAATGTATCCTCCCTTCTTATCTATTTTAGCATAGCAACTGCTAGTACTAATAGAAAAATAAAAAAAGAAAAAAGGAAAAAAAAATGTATGTATTGCTTCCAAAGAATTGAGATATAAAATATAAAATATTGGATAATTAATTTTACCGTAAGGCAACACAGTTGTCATTTGTTCGGCTGATGCCTGAGTCGATTCATAGTTTAAAATATTATCCCCACAGAAATGTATGTCATCAGTTCCTTTATTCTCGTGTAATTTTATGACTGATTAACTCCTTTCCAACATTGTTGGAGTTGCTTTAAAATTGCTCGAATCAAACTGTATTTATCTGACCATTCTCTTTCTGAGAATCATTTTAAAAGTATTCGACTCTAAACCACATACATCACACATCTTGATTCGCAAAACTGAAATGTTGATTGAGAAAGAGATAGAGATTTTTTTTTAAAATTAATTAAAAGTATCAATTTACTCGCACTATCTTTATACTCCCTCTTTCTAAGTTATTCCCTCTGTTATGAAATTTTATATAATTATTTCATTTATATGGAAGTTTGACTTTAAATTTTCATTTAAATTAACTATATAAGAATTTAAATTTTATTTAAATTTTTTTAATTTGTTTCTCGAAATTATGTCAATTGTTTATATTTTTTCACTTTTATCTATTATAACATTTTTAAATACGTGTATCTTATTTATAATATGACTTAGCTCATTACTATTTTAAAAACTTTCTCTTCTCAAAAATCAAATAAGTGTTATCATTATGTATACATCCACAACTGATTTTTTTTTTTTTTTTGATTCCTTGTTCATGTTATTGCATTACCCATAACTTAAATTTTTCATATTATTGTCCACAACTCCCATTAATAGATGAATTTTTTTTTTCTTGTAATAAAAAATATATTTATTATTTTTTATTGTACTGCTCAAATTAATATTTAAGTTTATCAATAATATTTTTAAATATCATCTATTTATTATCTTTATTTTATATTTTAGCTGAATGGAATACTTCATACTCGTAGTATGTATTGATAATACCTCCATATTTATTTTTATAATAAGTTAAGATAGGGGTATTGTTTTTATCTTTCAATTCAATATTTTTTTGTGTTCAAAACCTGATTAATTAATATAGGGTAGTTGGTTATATCATTATATGACTATTGTTCTTTCTTTTCATTCAGATTCAAAATAATCTTATTTACTACCTTTTCATTTACATTAAATAAAAAATCTTTTAATTTTAAATTAAATTAAATATTATCTTAATTGTCAAATAACATTTTAGTAGTGTGCTACTACTCACTCAGCTTAGCCACAATGCAGACTATTCCTTTAATATGCATAATATATAAAAATATAGATATAGATCGATTTGAACATTGAGTTAACTGATTGATGAAGAAAATGCTCTATCACAAAAAAAAAAGTTCTTTATTAATCACCGTACAAGTTGACGCTTCAATTTATATTTTCTCTCTTCTGTTATCATTACTAATATAATATAAATCGTAATTTCATATTTGTCATACTTAAATTTATTGAATTAACGTCTTAGGGCACACGGAGAAGTGAACACTATTGATCACCTAAGGTAGTTCCAAAAGTTAAGTTTTGATCCAACAATTCGGTAATTATGATTATTGTTTCGAACCTAGATTTTTTAGGCTTATTTATAGTAATAAATACGTTTTTGTTTTTTTATGTTATTTTTGTTGTGAACTCAAATTTTCAAAAAAAACTCGTTCTCATTGTTTAGAACAATTCGCCTCACTCATTAACCCTCTCTTTTGAATTGAAATATTTATGTGTTGGTTAGCTTTCCTAATTAATCAATTCAAATTTAACTTTCTTTCCATTCAGATTCAAAAAAATCTTATTTACTATCTTTCTATTTAAATAAAAGAAATATCCTATCTTTCAATTTAAATTAAATACAATAACAAATATTGGCTTTATATTAACTTGCCACTTAGCTTAACCACAATGCAAACTTTCTTGCTTTAATATATATATAGATAAAGCAATTTCTAATAATTAAAATTTCCCATCCTTTCCCTCTTTGATAAAAATCGAGAGAATAATCTATATCTGTTTTCTTCCAACAGTTTTATGGTTCACAAAAAAAAAAAAAAAGTACGACTCCTTATTAACACAAGAATAGAAGGCTTTCCATTATATCTTTCCCACTATTTTCTTGTTAATTATAGGAAAATATATTAGTATGCATGTCGTGTACTAAGTGGCAGAGCCATAATTTTTACTAAAGAAAATCAAAATACGAAAAAGTAAGCACAATCAAAGTAAAGAAGATTCACTATATAGTATCCCCGATCCAATCGGATCCATTCTTTGTTGACCAAAAAAATAAAAAAGATTCACTATATAGTATATATATAAATAAATAAATAAACCTAATTACACCGTATAAATTTCCAGGGAAGGGATATCAATCGACACTCACTTTACCTAAGAAACAGTTACGTACACTTAAACGTAAAACATTAAGGGCCTCAAGAAATTTTAGTCGATTGAAAGTTATGAAAAACAAAGCGATATATTATAATTGCTATGAAAATTATTAATTGTTCGGTGTAAAAGAAGAGAGGAATAGGGAATGAATTTTTTTTTTATTACGTTGAGACAAAAAAGAAAGAAAAAAAAATGCATGGAAAAAAATTAATGACGTTTAATTAGCCAATTGTTTGCAAAACTAAAAAAATATGAAATAAATTGGAAAATTTTCGTCACTAATAATCAAAAGGACAGTCTGGTGCACGAAACATTTCACGTTCATGCAAAATCGAGAAAGGGAAACACCCCAAGCGGTTAGACAGTTTACTCTTACACAAACACTAATAGCTAATTTCATAATTCGAATCCGTACCCTATATAAGTTACACGAAAATTGTAATTTTAACATTACTCTCATGCTCCTCGTAGCCATAAATAATCTAGGCTTTGACCTAATTACTAACTAGTTTATCACACTTAATATACGAATGGGATGTCTGACACATCTATTTTCAGGTAGTTAATGGTCGTAACCTTTTGTGACAAGTCATAATCTTTATCTACTTGTGTCATTATTCCAAAAACATAATGTTAAACTAACAACCATTCAAAGAGATATATTCTAGTTTCCAGCTTATGCTGCCACTCACCAAAAAGACACATCATTTAGTACAATTTCTAGTTTCTGAATCATGTAACGTACGATATACCAGCACAAATTCTATCGAAGTCACGGTCCTAAGAATGAATGTAGTGTCTATCTAGTCTCTTTTGTTTCCCATCCGGTATTCGCTATCCGCATTAAAACTAAATTATCATATGCGAATTCGTACTTCGTAGGACCTTATTCGGGGAAGTGTTCTCCCTATCAAAAATTTTTTCATACTCAAAGTTTAAAATGAAAAATTCTAATTAAAGGAGGAGCAATCTTTATAGCTGCACCACATGTTTGGCGGTGTAGTGTCAAACTAGTCGTTATTTAAGATGGGGTACGTGTTAAGATTTAAGTAATTCTGGTATATGGACCATAGTCATTGTCGAGATAAACTAACAATTGAATATTACACTTGGGAATTTAGTATCCACAAGATAAGAATTTGACAACATGAAAGAAAACCTACACAGAAAATCAAGGTCCACCCTGTGTTTGTGTGGTACTGTTGGGCTAAAATGGCCTACAAATACGGGAGAACTTCAAAAATAGTCAGATTTACAAGTGATTATTTAAAAATAACCACACTTTTAAAAGTAATTTAAATTTAACCACTTTTCATGTAAAAATAAATTTAAATGAAAATACTGTTCAAAATCCGAAAAATACTCCAATATATTATACTAGAGTTCCAGCATAAGTACACTGGAACTCTAGCATATTATACTAGAGTTCTAGCATAAGTATACTGGAACTCCAGCATAATATTATGGAGTTCCAGCATAAGTATACTAGAACTCCAGCATAATATACTGGAGTTCCAGCAAAGTATACCGGTCCAGTATAATATGGTGGAAGTTCATACACAGGTGCTCGAATCTCCAGTATATTATGCTGGAACTTTTCGCGTGTTAGAGTTCCAGCATAATATGCTGGAAGTTCATACACTGGTGCACCGAACTCTAGTATATTATGCTGGACTGGTCTCTGTTGTAGCAAAATAACGGCTATTTTTTAATGACTTGGCAAACGCTGGCTATTTTTGAATGACCAGTCCAAAAACTGGTTAGCCCATGCTATTTTTACTCTTAATATGGTGATATTGTCCGTTTTGGTCAAGCCCATACGCTTTTCCCCAAAAGGCCTCACACTATTAAAAAATTCATGTACATTATGTGTAGGCTCCCAATCTTTTCACCTATCAATGTGAGACTTTGTTTGCACGCCCAACAAATAAAACTATTTAGCTGATTTTTGGTGGAGAAAGGACTCAAAACAATTGTACAAGAATTTACATTCGTTACATTCGGGCGAACGACTCTGAATCGGCTAAAATTTTGTAGGCTCATAAGAAACGATCTAATGAATAATAGTCATTATTTCTCCATGACCATTCCTTGTTTTTAGCGTTTTAGAGCTATACAACAGGAATTCAGCATGACAAATTCCACGAAGATGGTGTAGACTATAGCACACGAAAATTTCGAAATCAACCCGAATTCTAGTTTTTGGCTCAAAAATGCCAAAAAAATGAGGAACGATCGTGCCGAAGCCATGAGTATTGTTCATTAGGTCATTTTTATAGCCCCGCAAAATATTAGGCGATTCGGATCCAGTAGCCGTATTCATGCATATGTCGTGGACTATAACATACATAAATTTGGATATCGACCTGAATTCCAATTTTTTGGCCTTAATATGCCAAAAAATTAGGAACGGTCATGCCGAAGCCATGTTTATTATTCATTAGGTCAGTTTTGATGACCTTACAAAATTTTAGGTGACTCGGATCCGGTATCCTGGATTCATGCAGATGAAATGGACTTATAGCACATGAAATCTTGGAAATAGGCCCGACTTTTAGTTTTTTGGCCCTAAAATGTCAAAAAACAGGAACGGATATGCCGAAGCCACGACTATTATTCATTAGGTCATTTGATGGCCTGCAAAATTTAATGAGATATGGGGTTGGTCGCCCGAATTCATATTTTGCTGTGAACTATAGCATTGGAAAATCTGGAATTCGTCATGAATTTCCGTTTTATGGCCCAAAAACGTCAAAAAATAAGGAACGGACAAGGAGAAACAATAACTATTGTTCATTAGAATATTTTGATGGGCTCGCAAAATTTTAAGAAATTTGGGGACGATCTCCCGAATTCATACAGATGGCGTGGACAATAGCACACGAAAAATTGGGAATCGTCTTGAATTCCTATTTTATGGCCCTAAAATGCAAAAAAAACGAGAAAAGGTCATGTCGAAACGATGAATATTGTTCATTAGGTCATTTTTATAGACCCGTATAATTTTAGGAGATTCGGGATCAGACGCTCAAATTCATGTAGATGACGTGGACTATATCATATGAAAAACTGGAAATTTTCGTGAATTCCTGTTTTATGACCTTAAAATGCCAAAAAATTAAGAAAAGGTCATGGCAAAACATTGACTATTATTCATTTGGGCGTGTATGATGGGCCCACAAAGTTTTAAGAGATTCAGAACCGATTGTCCAAATTCATGCAGATGGCGTGGACTGTAGCACATAAAAATCTGAATATCGCCATGAAATCCTGTTTTATGTCCCTAAAATGCAAAAAAGAAGAAGGAGAAAAGCCATGGTGAAGTAATGACTAATATTGAGACACGACGAGGACAATATTTTCATGGAGCTATTCAACTTCCCCTGTCCCCCCCCTCCTCCCCCCACACATACACACAAAAAAAAGGAAAGAAAAAAACCCATATTTAGGAAAAAATAAACAATGACGGTTTATTAGCCAATTGTTTGCAAAATTTAAAAAATACGAAATAAATTGGAAAATTTTCGTCACTAATAATTAAAAGGTCAGTCTGGTGCACGAAACGCCTCACGTTCACGCAGGATCGAGAAAGAGCGGCACCTCAAGCAGTGTGATAATAGGCAGTTTGCCGTTACACAAGCGCCAGTCGCTAATTTCATAATTCGAATCAGTACCATTTAAGTTACACGAAAATTGTAATTTTAACGTTACTCTCAGGCTCCCCGTAGTCATAAATAATCTAGGCGTTGACCTAATTACTACTCCCTCCGTTCACTTTTACTTGACATGTATACTAAAAATAAACTTTCATCTTTACTTGTCACTTTATGCATATCAAGAGAAGACACTTCTTTTTCTTATAATGCCCACTATATTTATTACTCATTTCAAATTATTTTCTCAAATCCAATAAAATATGCATCAATTAATATGAGTATCATGATAAATAATGCACTTTATTTATTATTTCTTAAGGGGCATGAAAAGTCAAAACGTGCCAAATAAAAGTAGACAGAAGGAGTAACTAGTTTATCACACTTAATATACGAAATGGGATGTCTGACACATCTATTTTCAGGTAATTAATGGTCGTAACCTTTTGCGACAAGTCATAACCTTTATCTAGTTGTGTCATTATTCCAAAAACATAATGTTAATCTTACAACCATTCAAAGAGAGAGATTCTAATTTCCAGCTTACCACCAAAAAGACACATCATTTAGTACAATTTCTAGTTTCTTAATCATATAACGTACGAAATACCAACATAAATTCTATCGAAGTCACGGTCCTAAGAATGAATGTAGTGTCTATCTAGTTTCTTTTTTTAATTTCTCATTCGGTATTCGGTATTCGTATTAGAGCTGGAATATACTCAGAACTTTTTTATACTCAGAATTTGAACTCGAACTCGAACTCGAACTCGAACTCAAACTCGAAATCGCTAATTAAAGGAAGAGTAATCCCATCCGCCGCACCACACATCTTTGGTGGTGTAGTGTCTAGCTAGTCCTTATTTAGGATGGGGTACGTGTTAAGATTTAAGTAATTCTGGTATATGGACCATATTCATTGTCGAGATAAACTAACAATTGAATATTACACTTGGGAATTTAGTATCCACAAGATAAGAATTTGACAACATGAAAGAAAACATGAAAGACAACATGAAAGAAAACCTACGTAGAAAAACAAGGTCCACCTTGTGTTTGTGTGATATTGTTGGGCTAAAACAGCCTACAAATACTTTTAGGTATTATCACTTTTAGTCTGTGTCAGAAACTATTTATATTTGATAGTCAAAAAAGTATATAAAACTTATATAATTTTTATATATGACATATAAAATGTATATATATACAAAAAATATCCACTTTTTATACATTTTTTCGGCTATTATTTCAAGCCAGCATGGTTTTTCTCTAAAGTTCCCACACTATTAAGAGATTCCTACACCTTATATATAAATTCTCATTTTTTTCCTACTCATGTAAGACTTTATTCACACACCCAACAGGTTCAACTATTCAGGTGATTTGTGGTGGAGAAAGGATTCAAAGCAATTGTACAAGAATTTCCTTAGACGGTTCCTTAGGCAAGCATTCTTATATAACAACCTTTCACTATAAAAGTCAAGTTTTATGTTATGTTATAATATATGTCCTCTATAACAACACTTCACTATAACATCTAAAAATTATAGTATCAAACGCGGCTATTACAAAGATGTTTGACTGTATATTGATAAGGACTAAGTGTCCCAAAACACTCCGAACCCACAACAAAGACATCCCGGCAAGTCGCATAAGCAGAAAGAAATATGGGGAAAACAGTAAACAGGATATCGAGGCTATAACTTTCAAAAAGACCAGTCGTGCCGTTACATCCTCCCCCTTTTAAAACAATCGTTTGTCCTCGAACGAGTATAGAGACATACCCGAAGTGGTAAAAAGATGAGGATAACGACTGCTATATCATGATCAGTCTCCCAAGTCGCCTCCTCGACTGGATGAACCCTCCACTGAACCTTCACGGAAACAATGTTCTTTGACCTCAACTTTCGAACCTACCTCTCCAAAATAGCCACTGGCTCCTCAACATATGATAGATCCTTGTCCAACTGGACTGAGCTGAAATCCAACACATAAGACTGATCACTGTGATACTTTCGGAGCATAGAAACATGGGATACCGGATGAACTCCTGCTAGACTGTGAGGTAAGTCAAGATCATAAAAAACCTCCCCAACTCGCCGCAACACCTCAAAGGGACCAATGAACCTTGGGCTCAGCTTGCCCTTCTTCCCAAACCTCATAACGCCCTTCATAGGCGAGACCCGGAGTAAGACCCACTCTCCAACCATGAATGCAACATCGTGAACCATCTGATCCGCATAACTCTTCTATCTGGACTGGGTTGTGCGAAGTCGATCTTGAATCACCTTCACCTTATCCAGGGAATCCTGAACCAAGTTTGTACCCAGTAATCTAGCCTCACCCGGCTCGAACCAACCCACTAAATAACGACACCGCCTACCATACAGAGCCTCATACGGTGCCATATGGATGATCGGCTGATAACTGTTGTTGTAGGAAAACTCTATAGATGGTAGGAACTGATCCCACAAACCTCTAAACTCCATCACACACGCACAGAGCATATCCTGTAATATCTTAATAGTGCGCTCGGACTGTCTGTCCGTCTGAGGGTGAATGTTGTTCTCAGCTCCACTCGAGTACCCAATTCATGATGTACGACCCTCCAGAACTGTGATGTATACTGCGTACCCCAGTCAGAGATGATAGATACCGGTACGCCATGAAGCTTGGCGATCTCGCAGATATAAATTTGAGCTAGCTGCTCGGAAGAATAGGTAGTCATCACAGGAATGAAATGAGCTGACTTGGTCAGCCTATCCACAATCACCCAAACTGCATCAAACCTCTGCTGAGTCTGCGGAGTTCAACAACGAAAGTCATAGTGATCCGCTCCCATTTCCACTCCAGAATCTCTAACTTCTGAAGAAACCCACCTGGCTATTGTTGTTCATACTTCACCTGCTGAAAATTTAGACATCGAGCCACATACTCCACTATGTCCTTCTTCATCCTCCTCCACTAGTAATGCTGCCTCAAGTCTTGATACATCTTCGCAGTACCCGGATGAATGGAGTACCACGAACTATGAGTCTCTTGGAGAATCAACTCACGCAGACCATCTACATTGGGCACACATAGCCTGTCGTGCATCCTCAATGAACCATCATCCCCAATGGTGAACTCCTTAGAATCACCATGTTGGACCGTGTACTTAAGGAAAAGCAGATTGGGGTCATCATACTGACGCTCCTGATATGATCATAAAGAGAAGACCAGGAGACCACACAAGCCAATACTCGACTCGGTTCAGAAATATCCAATCTAAAAAACTGGCTGGCTAAGCCCTGAACATCCAACTCCAATGGCCTCTCTGCTGCTGGTAGATATGCTTAACTCCCCAAACTCTCCGCCCGTCGACTCAAAGCATCGGCCACTACATTGGCCTTCCCCGGATGGTACAAAATGGTGATATCATAGTCCTTAAGCAGCTCCAACTACTTTCGCTGATGCAAGTTAAGATCCTTTTTCTTGAATAGATACCGCAAACTCCGATGATCGATGTAAATCTCACAAAGGACACCGTGCAAATAGTACCTCCAATCTTCAAGGCATGAACAATAGCTTCTAACTCAAGGTCATGGACTGGATAGTTATTTTCATGCACCTTCAGCTGTCTGGACGCGTAGGCAATCACCCTAACGTCCTGTATCAACCTTGTATCGAGACCAATCCGCGACGCATCACAATATACAATATAAGACCCCGAACCTGTAGGGAATACCAATACTGGGGCTGTAGTCAAAGTTGTCTTGAGCTTCTGAAAGCTCTCCTCACATTCCTATGTCCACCTGAACGGAGCACCCTTTTGGGTCAGCCTAGTCATAGGTGCTGTAATAGAAGAGAATCCCCCTACAAAATGACGGTAATACCTACCAACCCAAGAAAACTCCGAATCTCTGTAGATGATGACGGTCTAGGAAAACTCTTCACTGCTTCCACCTTTTTCAGATCCACCTTGATCCCATCACTTGATACTACATGACCCAACAATGCCACCGAGTGTAGCCAAAACTCACACTTTGAAAATTTTTCATATAACTTCTTTTCTCTCAAGGTCTGAAGCACAATCTCAGGTGTTGCTCATGATCCTCCCAGGTCCGGGAGTACACCAGAATGTCGTCAATAAACTCAATGGCGAAAGAGTCAAGATAAGGCCGGAGCACACTATGCATCAAGTGCATAAAATTTGTTGGGGCATTGGTCAGCCCAAAAGACATCACAAGGAACTCGTAGTGACCATACTGAGTCCTGAAAGAAGTCTTTGGGATATCTGGCTCCCGAATCTTCTACTGATGATTATCAGAACGTAAATCAATCTTGGAAAACACCCTATCACCCTGTAGCTGATCAAATAAATCATCAATACGAGGCAATGGATACTTGTTCTTCGTTGTAACTTTGTTCAGCTGGCGATAATCAATGCACATACGCATAGAACCATATTTTTTCTTCACAAATAAGATCGGAGCACCCTAAAGAGACACACAGAGCTGAATGAAGCTCTTATCAAGAAACTCCTGCAATTGTTCCTTCAATTCCTTCAACTCAAGAGGATCCATGCGATATGGAGGAATAGAGATGGGCTGAGTTCCCAAAAACAAATAAATGCCAAAATTAATATCTCTTTTGGGTGGCATGCCCAGAATATCAGCTGGAAACACATCTAGAAAGTCCCTCACTACTTGAACTGACTCAACCATAGGAGTATCAATACTGACATCTCTCACATACGATAGATACGCGTCATACCCCTTCTCAACCATTCGTTGAGCTATAAGAAAATAAATAACTCTGCTGGGAGTATACTCTAAGGTACCTCTCTACTCTAATCACGGTAATCCTGGCATAGCCAGTGTCGCGGTCTTAGCGTGACAATCAAGAATAGCATAATGGGGTGACAACCAGTCCATGCCCAAGATAACATCAAAGTCTACCATACTTGGCAATAATAAATCAGCTCTGGTTTCAAAACCACTAAGAACAATCAAATACGACCGATACACACAGTCCACAACAAGAGTATCTCCCACATGAGTAGACACATAAACAGGGGAACTCAAAGAATCCCGAGATACGCCCAAATACGGGGCAAACTAAGAGGAAAAATATGAATATGTAAAGTCTAGATCAAATAAGATAGACGCATCTCTATGACAGACCGGAACAATACCTGTAATGACAGAGTCAGAAACAGCTGCCTCTGTACGAGCTGGAAGAGCATAAAATCTGGCCTGACCTCGGCCTCCCCGACCTCTACCTCGAGCTGGCTGAGCAGGTGGGGCGGTAGCTGGTGCTGTAATTATAGCTTGAGGACCCGGTGGAGCACGCGGTGGCTGAAACGTCTGTGGAGGTGCACCCCTCCTAAATTTGGGGCAATCCCTCACCATATGGGGAGTGTCACCACACTCAAAACAAGCTCTCGGAGGGCGTGGCTCCTGTGACTGGATCGGGACAGGTCTGTTGGACTGGCCGCTAAAATCACCCTGTGGAGGAGGCACACTAAATACTGGCGATGCATAATAAGGCTCCTGGGGCCTAGGAGGGGCTGGAATTCCACTGGCGGCTGGAAGAGATAAATGAACGGGGTGAATCACATAACCCCTACCATGGTGAACTGCAGTTGGGGTACGAGTATCACTGTAAGTGCCAGTCTCTCGAGAACTCTTGGCCTCCCACTCCTCTCTATCCCGGGAAAGCATGACCTCCAATCTCCTATCAAATCTCATCACTTGCTGATAAGAAATAACCATCTCCAACTCCCTGTCCATACTAATTCAATCAATAAACTGACGAACCTTCTCTCAAACTGTGACAACCAAGGCCCTGCATGTCGGGCCAAATCATTGAAGCGAACTACGTATTTTTCTAAGACCCATGAACAGAAGATATAATAAGACACACATGAAATCAAGAACATAGGCACCCCTAATACTTCTATGAATAAAGTCATTTATGAAATCTGTGCATTTTCTCGTTTCGTTTGTATCGTATGAATCATGCCAAAAGGAAAGAAGGGATAGCCTTCACATACCTGAGTTGATTCTCTTGAAAATCCCTCTAACACACGTCAATTGCGACTAAACACGTAACAACGGATCGAAGTAGGAAAAAATCCGTATGATATTCTTGAGAAAGATTGTATCGTGCTCTCTTAGAATTGCATCCCACGCTGCTATTACATAATATAATCTTCGTATAAATTTGCTGAAGCTTTCCTTCCTTACAAGGTGATTTAGTGAATCTTTCCTTCGTATAAATTTCATTCCGTAAATTTGCTGAAGCTTTCCTTCTATACAAGCATCTCCCTTAAGTTATTTATAGGGGTTTTAAATCTTAGTAGGTGTGAGCCCCACTTATATGATGACTAAGCTACAAAACTCTCTTAAGGTTCCATCTTGCTACATGAATTAAAGTCATTTGTTGGGTTTTTGATCAAGACTCCCTTGGCTTCCACGTTGGGGGCTTATTAAGCTTATCCAAATAGCTTAATTACTTAGTTAATCTCCCACTAAAAATCCACAATTACCCAATTATCTACATAATTAAGAATTATCTTAAATGACTTAAAATACTACTCACTTTTAACATTTTATATGCCTTACTATCATGGTCATGTGGTACCTTGTATGGCACAAGTCCATAATACCGGGTATTATAGCTTAGACCATATTTTATCCTAAAATGTCAAACTTAAGTGAAACTCATTTTTTGTCGATTCGCTCACCCTCTCACCTTCACGAATTTACTTATCAC
This sequence comes from Nicotiana paniculata, assembly GCA_005239505.1. Taxonomy (NCBI): domain Eukaryota; kingdom Viridiplantae; phylum Streptophyta; class Magnoliopsida; order Solanales; family Solanaceae; genus Nicotiana; species Nicotiana paniculata. The sequence goes on along the minus strand of ML345592.1, from coordinate 53,738 downwards.
TTTCTTGAAATAGCATAATACTTATAATATTAAGATAATCTCATTCCTGAACTTACGTCGATTAACTTACGACGAAACTTGAACGTACAAAAATGCGGGATGTAACATCTCATTTCCGAGATTTCATCAATTTACTTATGGCGTACTTTCACGTACGAAAAAATGGGGTATAACATCACTCACCCCTTTGGAACAGTCATCCTCGAATGTTGACTGATGCACTTATCATTATCATAACCTATAGCTCTTGCGAATACTTTAGTACTCTCCTTGCCATCTAGGCAACTGTTCTGTGAATAAATCCACAGGCCAGGGCATTCCCCCCTTTAGTCCTCTTTCTCACACCATGACTTATGGTCGGAATTCTTCCAATCTCAAAATTGTTGCTACCTTCTATCATGCACTTTGTACGACTTTGTCCTTGTATGTGCGCCTATTCGACTCTTCTCTCATTTTTCATCCATCTTTTAGCTAATCTCTAGGCGTCACTTTGTGAACATATATAGAATTTTGACAAGTTGTACCTATGGGCGTCTATGGCTTTACTACATCTAAATAGGTCATACTATACCATAACTCTTACTTCCGTTTATTGTTACTGAGGTCTGCTACCAAAATCCAGGTTACTCTCGTTGCTTATCCTATATGTATAAATCTAAGTCCTTTAATGCTTCCTCGTTACTGCATCTTAAGTATGATGTCCTAATCTCATCTCAGCTTTGTAACTTTTATCCATCCATTGCTGATTCACCTCAATATTGATCTACAATCTACCACTAATAACTTGAAACCTCTTACGTAATCACTAGGGCTCACGTTGGATCGAGGAACATTTGAAGTGATTTTCCTGATCCACCTGGGGGCGATACCATAGTTCCATAGCATCCCAATATGATTCACCTTACGTGGGTATTTTAATCATGTACAATTCATGAAATCCCCTTTTTTTTTCTTCAAATCACTACTCAATCGAAGGCCCAAATGTCATCATTTATCTATCACAATTACACCCTTATTCTACTACCAGGGCAACATTCCATATCTTCTAAATGCTATTAGTCTTACACTCCTTTGAGTTCATTCAGGATATATTTTCTATAACTTAGAGAAACCACTAGCTCTCTTGTTTTCATGGGCTTAATCCCAAGGATTTATCCATTCTCGTCACCTTCTCACTTGTCTTTCCTTATCCTTACTCATGTCTTCCTAAAACCTTTCCGCTTTACCATACTTTAGCTTACGACCTACACATATCCCTTTATACTAATCGCAACCTTCCTTCAACTTGCTTGCACCATAGATTTTCTTATGTTATTTCTGGAACATCAAGCGAGATATCACATTGTCTCAAAATCTTCTTTACACTTTTAACTAGACCTCTCGATACCTAGAAACCATAGGGTGGAAGATATTCCACTAATGACACCGCTATCATTCCTATATACCGAATCCCAATGATTCTAGCAATCTATCTGAAGTATGGATTATTCACAACCTTCTGCACCTTAGTATCTCGTACGTTGTTCACCTTTACCTTACTTACCTTAAATTCTCGCATCGTATCTTCTATCTCTTTCATAACCCCCCACCCATATAGGTGTGATTCACATCCACAACTTGAAGCTCTATTATAATACTTGCGCCTCTGGCGTATACACAATTCGGTGGGAGCTTCATACTGACTTCTTATGAGGCTGGTACTCTTCTAACTGGCTTTATCGTAGAGCCGTTATAGAATATGATTATTGTACTATCTCTCTTGTAACTATGATATTAAGAGTGATTTTGCTCTGTTCTCAATCACGATTTCTATAATTTTCTAGGTCCAATAATCAGACTCCTGATTTACTTAGTTGATGTAATTCTTTAGTTTCCTCTTCCTTCTGACCAACCTTTATGTAGGCTTAAGCTATTTTCCGATCTGTGACTCATGGTATTAGTTATCACTTTATCCTTTCATGGACGCTATGGAATATCCGTGATACCATCATCTAACAATTTAATCCATTATTTATGACCTGGACTCACTTCTTTCTTTTAACTTATACCGGAGTCTTCTACGGTTGTATGATTGTCAACATATATGCTGCATGTATAATACTCCGAAATTTTAAGTGCGTTCATAACATAACTAACTCTGGACCATTGATAGAATAATTCCGTTTGTTCCTTCTCAGCTTTCTTTAGAAGTAAGCTATTACTTTTCCTGGTCTTCCTGCCCCCTTGTTGCCTGCATACTTAGTTTATCTTAGTTTCCATGCATGCCGGAATTTTTGTGCAACTCATATGATCTCGAATATCACTTTTGATTTTACTTTTCGTTCATTAGCCACGGTAGGTGCCACTTTCTTATGGAGTGCATACAATGTTGTAGTGAGACTATTTATACATGACCATTTCTCCTTCAAGTTACTACGTTTAGGTTGAGGCCTTCTTCCTTATTCCTCAGCTAGTCTTTCATTGTAGTACTTAGGGAGGACCCCCTGACTTATGTAAAGCTGCGAGCTTATTACATAGTATACTCGACGGAAGTTTTGATGTCCTTCCTCTCCTATAATTATCCCTAATTACTTACCTTCGCGCCCTTGTGCTTGTAGGGTTTCTTCGGAGCTGAAATTTTTGACTGTTTCCTAGTGGCACTCTCTTTTATTTTCGTAACACTTATACGACACCTTTAACTACCCCAACTCCTATCTGAATATTTCTCAAGGATCACGATGTCATATCTGTGAGACTGAATTCCCATGTTGGGGTTCACTATGTTTATCTTGCATGATCTGTTAATTTGTCTGTATCCTCTTGTCTAGCCATAACTAAGCTCTTCCAGAATCAACTTGATGTTTTATACTTCAATACCACACAAGAGGGGGTGATTTGTGTGGTGTCCAATTTTTCGCATGCACAGATTATAGAATGACATGGTTCTTCTATGTGTTCCTAATACTACTGTTGCGGAATAATAAGTACATAACCTAAATAACTAAAGGATTTTACGTGGAAAACACCTGGCTCAAAAGGTGAAAAAACATCAACCTACTTCCTAGTAGAATTTTCCCAAACTCTTCACTAAATCACTGAGCCAAAAACTGCATTACAAAAATACAAAAACTCTTTTGTAAACCTAGGACTAACTCTAATCCCTTATAGCAAACAACCTCAAACTGTTGCGACAACTTCAAGTTAACTCTAACTTGAATACACTGAGTACCTATGACAAATGCTTTTAGATAAAGCTTAAAGGTTCAATATAAAATCACCTACTACAATTGAACTAGAATAAAAGACAGACACTTGGAACTGGTTCTTCTATCTGGTTCAAGTAGCTGGTTTGCACACTTGAATCTCACATGGATTGCTTGCAAAATGCCTTGCTATTTTGCTCTCAATTCACATTTAACTTTTGCTTTTGTGCATACCTGTAAAAAGAGAACATCCTGCAATATATAGAGTTAGTAGATAAAGAATTAACTAGAATTCTAATGCTACTCTTCCTTGGTGGAAGAGTTCTAGGTAATCTCAACTCCTAAATCCTTCCTTATATTGGATAATGTTCTCTTTGAGTAAGGAGTCATTCTCCTTATCATTTATGCAACCTTTTCGATCAGGAGATATTTATTCTGCTAGGTTACGTTTATCTCCTTCACATGCATCTCACGTTCTTGAATCTGCCCTTGTCTATGTCTACCAGTGATGGACCTGGTTCATTCCTGAGTTCCTTTGTCAATCTTCAAAACTATCCTTTACTCGGTCCAACAAATTCCCCCTTTTTGATGATGACAAACTCTGTGCTTCCATAAGCTTAGGGTGTGTTTCAACTTAGCCCAACATCAACACAATGTTAAAGCAATTTTCAGTTATCATCAAGGACTAGGTTCATCAGGTTATAAATATCATTGTTCAGAATACAAAGCACATTTCCCCCTTTTGGCATCATCAAAAAGTTGCAAAAATGTATGAATCCCAAATATTAACATTTACTCATGGCCACTGGGCTACTTCAAATACATTCATGGATTAATCATTAACAATCAAGCTACGAATTTAAACTATCAAAGAAATATAGACAGGCAATTAGATCAAGAAAACAAATTTCATTGATAGACGATATGATGCTTCCACAATCCACAAAAAGAAACAAAAATATTGAAAAACATGAGCAAAAACAAGAAAAATCCTGAATCTGGGTCACTAAAAGTTCTAGATTGGGCTAGGAAGAACTGGAGGCTTGATTTTTGGCTTGGAGAAGGTGAAACATGTATTGAAGAATTCCATCATTCTTCTCCTTTTCCTTTGCAAGCTCTGTTCTGAGAGCATCTCTCTCAGATTCTACCTCAGCGAACCATGTCTTCAACCTTGCTATCTCAGCATTCTTTGCCCCACTCTCCTGCACCAGGGCTCTGACCTTTCTATTGACTTGTGTCTTTTTAGATGAACTAGGTTCACTGGGAATGACATGGACCTCATAATCACAAGCAAGCAGAGCGTTAATCCCAAAATGGTATTTGCTTGTGGCCATCTCCCACTTCTTCAGTGGCACCTTACAATGAACAAAAACAACAGTGAGAATGAATCCATAGGGAATGGTATGGGCTTTGGAGCCGTTGATAAGCCTATCTAGAAGCTGGATTATAAACCCAAGCCAATTGATCTGCCTCATACTATCCATACATTCCATCAAAACCAAGTCCATGAAGTTGGCAATGTGCCTCCTTTCCTGCCTAGGTAGGACACACTTGTTGATGAATTCAAACAACACTTTGTGGGGGGGGGGGAGGGGGGCTTCAATTCACTTTTGTATACAACCTTGGGCTCACTTTTTTCGTCATTATCACAGAATTTCCTGGTGATGATCAGGGCAGTATAAAGGGTGTCTAGGCTTTGCCATTTCTGCCTTGTGTAATCATTGTACCCTTTAGAAGGTACACCTAGCATTTCACCCAGCTCCTTTGCATCGAAAGAAATTTGAACCCCTTTCACCAGGCTGGTGACTCTTCCATCCTTCAATTTAACATTGGCCATGAACTCAATAACTTCACTCCTATCCAATCTACCAACCATCTAAAGGACCATGTCCTTCCACACTTGCACCTCTAGCTTTTCCAGCAGCAGGACCATCCCTTCTTCCTCCAAATCCTTCAGGAGCCTACCCTTCAAGATAGTTCGTTTGCCAAACTTGGCCAGCTTGTCCTTTTCACTGCCTGACTCATCCTCCTCTTCTCCACTCCATTCTTCTTCTTTTTCAGCAATCTTTAGTTGTTTGATTTTCACTGCAGACCTGGCCCTTTTGTCCAGGGTGGATGGTTTAGAAGACTTGGATATAGAAGTAAACTTCTTAGAAGAAGTCTTGGCTTTTTCGGGCTTGGGAGTATGAACCTCCACCTCAACAGTCACCTTTTCACCTTGATGGACCAGATCCATCTCATCCACATCAACAGCCTCAACAGGCTCTACCACATTTTTCATTCCTTTTGTCCATCATTTTCTTCTTACTTTCGTCTAAATCTTTCTGCAACTCCTCCTCACTTTGCTTCAGCTAACTCCTTGTGGATCTTCCTCTTGGGAGAGGAATTTCAGCAGTGTCATAAGGAGCAACCTTCCTTTCTTGTTGGCTCTTGCTGTGCCAGGGGTATTTGTTTTAGGAGTTGTCTTCTTCTTGGGTTTATAACTGTCCCCTACCTTTTTCAATAGATCTTCTAGGGTTTCTTCAATGGATGAACCAGGTTCATCTGTATGTTTTCCAAGATTAACCAGCCCTTCAGCGGCTTCTCCAGATCCACTTCCCCCTGTTTTCTTTCCACTTTCTTTCACCTTTTCTAACTTTGCTCCAGAGATAGCCATTCTACTAGTTTCATAAGTGGGTGAAGAATCAAGCACTACTTTCCCTTTTCCCCTCTCATCACTTCGCACACCCTCACTCTCTTTTTCTTTTTCTCTTTTATTTTTACCACCTCTCCTTATGGACTTAGGCGTTTCCATATCCATCATAGACCCAACCAATACAAACCTATTTTCTAAATTTTCAGCCAAATCAGACATGACCTCAGTAGAAATGTTTGGAACAGATATTACCTGCTCAATATCGGAAGACCCAATTTCTTTCCCCTCAGTCACAGACTTGAAAGAGTCGTTAGAGTTTTGGGGTTCTTGGGCTTGATTAACTTGTAACTGTGCGTTTAATTTCCTTGAAAGCGCACCTCCAGCCACAGTTTCCTAGCAAGAATTTTTACTCGTCTTCTCCTAGGCTAAGGGGTAATGGAAGATGAGGAACATGGTGGGGGTGTACCAGGGTTAGTCATTTTGTGCTTGGTTTTGTAAGGAAGAAGATGGGTAGGTTGAATCTTGGAAGCAGAGAGAAGAGAGAAATTTCGACGGTTTTAAGAATTATGAGAGAATGGAAGGGATGATGATGAGTGATTTAAAGGGGGGAGTAATCAATGGATAACGACAGGTTTAGTAGTCAATTAGAAGTCTAATCAAACTAAAATGTCAGTTTTGAGTAGACGGTGGAGACTTTCCTAGAATTTAGGTGATTTAATTTGGTTAGGATTCTTTTGAACGGAACTGGTTCAATTTAATTGGATAAGTTTAAGAGATTTTTAGACTTAGGGAAGACTCTTCTCATGATTCAAATATTAGTATTTCAAATTGTGAAGAGTGTAGAAAATATAACGTGCTATCTAGATGAACCAGTATGTATGAACCAGGTTCTTCACTGAGAATCCTCTTGTACATGTCTCAATTTGCCAAAATAGAGAAAATATCATTAGATATCAGTGAGTCATTTTAACACATGGCACATGAGTATACTATTTACAGTATGATACTGAGCAAGAATTAATCTAGTTATTTACACAAGTTCCAGATTTTCTAACCAATTTTTTTTAATTATTTTTTTTTCCTTTGTAAATTCTGAAGTGGCCCTTTTAGGTGATTTTAATCATCCCTAATTCCAACATGTTCCTTTCAAAGTGATCTCTACTTAGGGATTTTGTGAAGATGCCTGCTATTTGCTTGTCAGTAGCGCAAAATTCCACACCGATCAACCCCTTTTCATAGTTATCCCTCAAAAGTGATGACTAACATCTATGTGCTTAGTTCTCTTGTGATGAACAGGGTTCTTAGTCATACTAATTGCACTAGTGTTATCACAAAAATGGGGATACAATCAACATCAATTCCAAAGTCCATCAACTGCTGTTTGATCCACAACAATTGAGCACAACAAGAGGCAGCAGAAACATACTCAGCTTCAGCAGTAGATAAGGCCACTGAATTTTTCTTTTTGGCGGCCCAAGACACAAGACATGAGCCAAGAAAGTGATCATACCTGAGGTGGTCTTTCTATACAAGAAAACCTGCATAATCATCATTAACATATCCCACAAGATTGAAATTACTACCTTTTGGATACCAAAGACAAAGATCAGTGGTGCCTTTTAGGTATCTCAGAATTCTCTTGACAGTAGTCAAGTGAGACTCTTTTGGGTTTGCCTTAAATCTTTCACAAAGGCCTACACTAAAAACAATGTCATGTCTACTAGCAGTGAAATACAACAATGAACCAATCACTCCTCTATTAAACATCTGATCAACTGATGAACCAGGTTCATTAATATCCAACTTTGTAGCTATTGCAATAGGAGTATCGATTTCTTTGGAATCTTCCATTTTAAACCTTTTAAGCAACTCTTTCACATACTTCTGCTGATGGATCATAGTTCCATTTTAATTTTGTTTAATTTGTAAGCCTAAAAAGAAGTTAAGATCACCCATCATGCCCATTTCAAATTTATTCCCCATTAGTTTAGCAAATTATTTACTTAGCTTATCAGTAGTTGCTCCAAAGATTATATCATCAACATATATCTGAACTACCAAGAGATCTTTACCTTTTTCTTTTAAGAATAAAGTATTGTCAATTTTACCTCTCTTGTAGTCATGCTCAAGCAGAAATTTTGATAACCTTTCATACCATGCTCTTGGAGTGTGCTTGAGTCCATACAGTGCTTTATCGAGTTTGTACACATGATCGGGATTTTCCTTGCTTTCAAATCCTGAAGGTTGCTTGACAAACACTTCTTCCTTTAGATATCCATTGAGGAAGGCACTCTTGACATCCATCCGATGAAGGGTGAATTCCATGTAAGCAGCAAAGGCTATGAGGAGTTTTATAGCTTCCAACCTTGCAACTGAAGCAAAAGTTTCATCATAGTCTATGCCTTCCTCTTGACTATATCCTTGAACCACCAATCTTGTCTTGTTCCTTGTAACTGTTCCATCTTCATCAGGTTTGTTTCTGAAGACTCACTTAGTGCCAATTACTAATCTATCCAAGGGTCTTGGTACAAGATGCCAAACTTGACTCCTTTCAAATTGGTTGAGTTCATCTTGCATTGCATTTACCCAGTATGCATCCTACAAAGCCTCAATAACATTTTTAGGTTCAATAAGAGATAAAAAAGCATGAAAAACACAAAGATTCTTTAATAAAGATCTGTTGTGATTCTAGAGGTTGGATCAGTAATGATGTTCTCAATGGGATGAGAACTTTGATATCTGTAAGGTCTCACAACCAACTGGTTTCCCCTTGATATAACTTCAGTGTTTTGTTGTTGTGGAACAAGTTCAGGGACAGGTTCCATTAAGGGTTGAGGATAATTTCCTCTTTGTTCTATTCCCCCTGTCATGTTGCCCGAGGTAGATGAACTTGTTCCATCACCTGTTCCTTCCTCTAGTTCAACTTTAGTCTGGGATATGGTTTCACTTAAGTTTCTCACCAGCGCAATTGCTTCATCATCATGTTCCTGTCTCTCAGAAAGGATGTTAGTTTCATATAAAATAACATGAACACTTTCTTCAACACACATAGTTATTTTGTTATAGACTTTATAAGCTTTACTATGTGAAGAATATCCCAGGAATACTCTCTCATCACTTCTGAGATCAAACTTGCCTAGGGAGTCTTTTCCATTGTTGTGCATAAAGCACTTGCATCCAAATACCCTAAGATGGGATATATTTAGTTTTCTCCCTTTAAGTAACTCATAGGGAGTCTTCTCTATAAGAGGTCTAGTCTTGCACCTATTTATGATATAGCATGCAGTATTTACAGCTTCTGCCTAGAAGCTATGGGGCAGTTTACTAGAAAGAAGCATATTCCTAGCCATATCTTCCTATTATTTCTTTCAACTACTCCATTTTGTTGTGGAGTTCTAGGAGAAAAAAATTATGATCTATGCCTTGCTCATCACAAAATTCAGCAAATTTAGCATTTTCAAACAGTGCCATGATCAGACCTAATTGATGTGACTTGATTATCTAGTTGTTTATGAGTTTTTATAACAAAAGAAGTGAACATGTCAAATGATTCATCTTTAGATGTTAAAAATAACGTCCAGGTAAACCTAGAGTGATCATCAACAAGCACCATCACATATCTTTTACCACCTCTGCTTAATGTTCTCATTGGACCACAGAGATCCATATGAACCAATTCCATTGTTCTGGTGGTACTTACCACTTCTTGCATTTAAAAGAGGATCTTACATGCTTCCCCCTTGCACAAGCCTCACAAACCTTGTCTTCCTTGAACTTAATGTTAGGCAGTCTTATCACCAAGTCCTTGAAGACTAATTTATTGAGTTGACTCAGACTTTCATGTCCAAGTCTCTTATGCCAAAGAAGGGGATCACTGTCCATAACACTTAAGCATGTTAGTTCATTTTCTGAAAGTGTGAACAGATCTACAATGTATATATTGTTCACTCTTTTTCCCTGTAAAATAATCTTGTTAGTAATAATATTAATCACAAAACATTTCGTAGAGGTGAATGCTACCAAGTTACCTCTATCACACAATTGTGATACACTAGTTAGAATATATTTTAGGCCGTCTATCAAGTAGAAATTCTCAATAGAATGAGATTCGTTCTTACCTACCTTACCAACCCCAATAATCTCACATTTATTTCCATTTCCAAAGGAGACATTACCTTCTTTGAGGTTCTCAAGTGAAAGGAACTGGTCCTTACTTCCTGTCATGTGCTTTGAGCAGCCACTATCCATGTACCATATTTGGCTACTTCCCGTATCTTGAACCTGCAAAAGGAAATCAGGGATTAGTCTTAGGAACCCAAATTAGTTTGGGTCCATTTCTGTAGGCAAGAGGATGAACTAAATTCTTTTATCCCAACTTGGTAGCCAATTCTTCCCTTGAACAAAATATTTGTTCTTTTGGCTGGCCTTCTCTTTTGTATTACATTAACTTTTATAGTGACCAGTTTTACCACAGTGAGTACAAATCTTGTTCTCAGGAAGAGTGAGGTACTTGATTTTGGGATACCATTTAGGTAGCTGATTCCCAAAACTAATTCCTCTTTTATTACTGCTATGATGTTCTAGTAGCCATGATAGAGCATCGGAGGACCTGTTCCATTTACAGGTTTTGTCTAGTTCATGCTTGTTTACCTTGAAAATGGTAATTACAATTATATTTGATTTTATGGTTCTAAAAATACATGTCTATTTTAATACCAGTTGTTCAGGTAGTATATTCTTGGTGAGAAGTGAGAAAACGAAATAAGAGTGAAGGGTAATGAGATTATGCAAACCGAGCAGTGGAGAGACGGGGTCTCGATCTTGGTCGTAATGGGCCTCGAGGTCGAGCTTAAGAGCTTGACAAAGGGTTGTCGAGAATGATATAGCAGTATTGAATGCCTCAAAGATGGGCTATTTGCGATTAATAACAAGTAATAAATGAAGAACAACTATTAAACACAATAAATGAAAGGCAATAAGTCAGTGAAACAATTGTAGATAATGTTTGAGTTAGAGAGCAGAGAATATTCTTGTTCTTGTGTTGAATATCATGTCCCTTACAAAGTGACAAGGGTCCCCTTATATATGAGAGGGAATACCAACATGGTACATGTGTAATTATTACAAAGAGAGATGGCTGGTACAACCATTTAATGCCACGGTACAGGCTTGTACTATCTTGCGTACTTGGTCAGCTTTAACCACGTGCCTTTTGTGAATTTCCTGCCTTTCCATGACGGCCTTCGATTTTTTGCCCTGTCTCGAGGTGTATCAATACCTTGGAATGCTTCCTCAAGGAGTGCACCTCGGGGTTGAACTTCAGATTTTGCTCCGATACAGTCGAGGTTGAGGCTCGAAATGTTGTAGAAGCCTTAAAATCGGGCTTCCCCGGTTTTACCGTACACAGATAGCCCCCGCGTTTCTTCGAATGAAAAGACAAGAAACGATTTGAATTCACCAACTTTTCAATGCCTTCATTATTCTATCAGTCATGCCGCGTAAGCGACTGACATGATTGGAGAGATGCTTCAAAATCCAAATTCGCATAGTCTTTGAAAAGATTCGAATTTATTACGTCGATTGGCTGCCTTTTGGCTTTCCTTAACGCGCGCGGTTGACCCCTATAAATACTCCTCCTCCTGCCCATATCCTTTCACTACTTCTTCTAACCTTTTCTAAAAAGATCTCTCATTGCTTCTTTCTTGTATCCCTTTCCTGATAAGCTCCCTCTCGTTTCCTTCGAAACCTTTCAGCAGGAATGACGAAGGCTTCCAAAACTATTCCACGAGATGATAAAGCCTCCTCATTTTCACGTTCCTCTACGGGTAAGGCAATTTTCCCCCAAATCTCGAGGAGTGGATCCCCGGATCCTGTGAAACAACCTCTTATTTTAAGGTCGATAAACCTTCCTCGAAACCGAGGCGGTGTGAACCCGTATCCCGATATGCTAGCCTAATAACAAACATTGAGAAAGTGGAGACCGACTACCACTGGGGGGACGTGGTGCTAGTGGATATTCCTCTCGAGACGAATACATAACAACCCATAAAATGGTCTTCCTCAGTGTATACACCTATCCATTTACCCTAGGCCCGGTAGGGCCGTCTTCGCCGTCGGTAGACCCCGTCGTTCTCAATTTATGCAAGCGATATCAAGTGACACATGGCCAAATTCACCCATCGTTTTGGCATACTGTTTACATGATTAGGAATTTTGTAAATATGGTCGAGGGGATACCTTTCACCCTTGCCTACCTAATTAAAATGTATATTCCCCGACTTTATCGGGGTGGTCTGATTAAACTTCAACATCGGGCCTCAAAGGTTTTCTTTGCTTGCACCGATGAAGGCAAGGACAGGGGATGGATGAGCCGCTTTGTTCGGGTTAGGACCTCAGATTTGATTCCATTCGAAAGGATGTCGTTCCCCGAGGAATGGAATACGAATCGTAAATTAATACTTTAATTTTCCTTCGCGCCAATTTTCCCTTAAACTAATTCCTTTTGACGATGCAGCTGTTGTGTGGTATCCCGATGTGGTTAAGGATCTATCGAGCTGGGTTCGCCAGCTTGATTTTACCTGCCCGTATGCCGAGCGCATATGGCACGACCTGGCCAAGGGTCGATGGGAAGCTAAAAATCATGGTGGGGCCCTTCCTTTTTCAATACATGAGTTCTGTTTAAAAGAGACACCTCCTGGATAAATTACGACTTCTTATGTTGTGTTTATGCAGGCCTAGGGGAGGCCTCTTTGATGAGAGAAGCATTGCCTAGGGAAGCAGATATCCTAAAATCAAATGAAGACAAAAAGAGAAAGAGGGAATCGTTGACCGAGCTTTCAGAACCAAAGAGGGCTATAGTGCAAAGGTTTAAGGCTGAATCCGCAGCCTTAGACGAGAAAAAGGATTTTTCGATATCGCCCGAAGGAAGTGGAAGCGTAACTGCTTTTGCCTTTGCTGACCCGTTGACCATTGAGCCGAGGGCTTCTAGATCAGAAGTCGATGATTCCATCTTACCTGGGGCCAAAAAGGTTTTCGAGGTAGATCGTATGATATCCCTGATCTAATTGCCATCCAAAATATTCTCTTGGCCGAAGTGCACTTGATAGATGAGTCACGGGAGCCTGGCTGCGAGCCGAAGGCCCCGATTGATCTAGCCGGTGTTATTGATTTAGGTGACTCTCCGCCGGTTTTAATATTTTCACCGAGGGAGATGCGGGATGCCCAAAATATAAAATCTTTTGATGCGGGCACTCCCCTCGGAAGGAAGGACGTAGTTGAGGGGCTTTTTAGTATGGCTGAGAAGAATCCCGAACTTAATGCCTCGCTTATTTTCGAGGAAGCTGAAAGGCTTTGCAAACAAGTAATTTCTTTGTCGATTGTCTCGATCTTTGATTATCATTTCTTTGACTCTCCTTCTTTCAGGAGAAAGTGCTTTACAATAGGACCACAACCAAGTTTCAGTCTGAGCTGACTCATTACGAAGGGGAGTGTAGGAGATTTTCATCAGAGGCGGACGAGCTCAGGGCTCTTCTTGCCCAAAATGAGGAAGAAATGCTGGACCTTCGAGCTCGTTTAGAAACAGTATCTCAAAAACAGAGCGATCTTGATGAGCAGGTAACATAGCCTTCGTGTGCTTTGTTTTTGTTCTTGATATCAGCACTTAACCCTTATCGGGCTGATCTTTGCAGCTTAAGGAGAAGGATGCCCTGATGTGGTAAGGATTCAGAGCCAGGGATGTTGAGATCCTTGGATTTAGTCACACGAGACAACCTCTGAGAGAGACGTCCTCCAAGGGAAGTTAACCTCGATTGAGAATTGCCTCCGGGATGCAAGGGCTGAAAGTAGCAAATATAAGGACCTCTATGCTGAATCGGTCACTGCTCTATCTTCAATTAAGGCTGAAGTTGATGCGCTCATAATCTCGTATAAATTCGATGCTGCTGCTGCAAACACCCAGGCCAGGAAAGAAGCTAAGGAGGCCGAGTTTAAACTTTCCCGAGTCCTAGAGCATGCCTGATTAAAGTCTCGGAGGTAGGCTCTTGAGGATATTCATACAGGGGGCCTCGATTTGCCCGCTGAGATCGAGAGGGTGAAGACCCTAGAAAAGGAATTGGAGGCATTGCTTGCTTCTGAAGATGACTCGAGTAGTGGCTCAGAAGATTATAAAGATGAGGGTGAAGTCTCCAAGGGGGAAGAGGCCGTTGAAGACTTGGGGACCGAGGGCCGAGCTGATGAAAGCATAACCTCTGAGGAAGCCATTTAAGGCACACCCCAACAGTAGATTAGGTATTTTTCATTTTCCTTGTGCAAGGGCTCCGACTTTGAGCTTTGTAAATATGTTTTGCGAATCTCTATCATATATAAAAGATCTTTCGTTATTCCTTGTTTCTTTTCTGGTTTCTTGGAATAGGCTCTGATGCCTGTCGATGATTGGTCTGATAAATGGGACTCAGAAATGAATCCCTTGGGGTTATAAATTGGCCCTGAGGCTTTTTAGACAGGCTCGTAGGCTCTTACGCATTGGGTCGGTACGACCTTTGATATTGCTGGCGCTTAGACTCTTATGCATTGGCCCTTAGGCACTTTTTTAGTTAACCGTTTAGGGCTCAGTCTTCGAGTTGGGTTTCGGCTCGAGCTCATCGACCCTTAGGTTATTTAAATCGGCCCTGAGGCTCTTTAGTATGGCGCTTAGGCTCTTATGCATTGGGTCGGTACGAACTTCGATATGGCTGGCGACTTGGGCTTTTACGCATTGGCCCTTAGGCGCTTTTTTAGTTAACCGTTTAGGGCTCAGTCTTCGAGTCGGGTTTTTAATCGAGCTCATCAACCCTTCGTTTATTTAAATTGGCCATGAGGCTCTTTAGGCTGGCACTTATTTTCTTACACATTGGGTCGGTTCGACCTTCGATATTGCTGGCGACTTGGGCTCTTACGCATTGGGTCGGTACGACCTTTAACCGGTTCTTTTCGAAGTTTTTTCGAAGTAATTGGAGGCCTGTGATTTTATGGCAACAGTCGGACGTCTCCAAGTTGCGTTAGTATGGCCGGAGACTTATGACGGTGGTCATTGTATTTGACCGTAGCCTTTTAGTCCCCGAGTGAGATAGTCTCGGCGTCTATATTGAGGGTATGCATTTTTAGGGGTCTTACAAGTTCAAATATATAGCCTTGACTTTGATATCGGGATTACGTGTTTTTAAGGTCTTACAAATTTGTACATGCCTTTCTTGAGGTCTTACAGTTTTGATGTTGCCTCGTGGAGGGCTTACATTGGTGCCTTATGGAGGGCTTATGAGCTCGAAGTTGCCGGCCCTGAGGTCTTATGGATTTAAGTTTTTGATAACTCGATAGGGTGGCTATCGAGGACAGTCCCTGAGTCATGGTTATGCCCTTTTTAAGGTCTTACAAATTTGTACATGCCTTGCTTGAGGTCTTACAATTTTGATGTTGCCTCGTAGAGGGCTTACATTAGTGCCTTATGGAGGGCTTATGAGCTCGAATTTTCCGGCCCTGAGGTCTTATGGCTTCGAGTTTTGATAACTCGATGGGGTGGCTGTCGAGGACAGTCCCCGAGTCGGGGTTATTCCTTTTTTAAGGTCTTGCAAATTTGTGCATGCCTTGCTTGAGGTCTTACAATTTTGATGTTTCCTCGTGGAGGGATTACATTGGTTCCTTATAGAGGGAAAATGAGCTCGAAGTTACCTGCCCTGAGGTCTTACGGCATCGAGTTTTTGATGTAAGTCCCTGAGTGTTCGGGAAGTTTCTGGCCCTGGGGCTGTTTATTTAAAAAATAGCAAACTTCTTTGAAGGGCGAAGTGTTTTTATGATAGAAGACTCTCTTTCGGTTACTCGGTACAAGTATACATGTTTTTGCCGTCGAGGGTTTGATTATTCTACGTGGACATGATTCATTCGACCGTTTGGTCCGGTACATCATTCTCCTGTCGAGACCCTTTTTGGAATATTTCAGTTTCCTTGAGGGGTGATTTCACAGGGGGGATTCCCCTCAGTATTTGAGATAGATTGAAAAGAAGCCTCGAATAATTGTTGAGTTTCCCTCAGGTAGCATGCAGGTGTTGCCTCGTTAAAAACCTCGCAGGTAAAACACGTTTGGGATAAAATCCGACACGAGAGAAAAAGAGCACAACGCATGTTTTTCAAACCCAAGATCTTCAAGTTGAAGGGTGTTGCGGTGTCTTCCATCGGACACCTGTAAAAAAGAAATTATTGTGCAGCACAAAATGAAAAGGGAGAAAGTTATACCCTAGCAATAGTAGAGCATGAGCATTGATATGTTCCAGTTGTTTGGAAGTTGCTCGCCTTCCATGGTACCGAGTTTATAGGACCCTTTGACGATTACTCCGAGGACACGGCACGGTCCTTCCCAGCTCGGGCCTAACGTCCCTTCATTTGGGTTTCGGTTGCTTAGGGTGACTTTCCTTAGGACTAGGTCCTCGACTCCGTAATGTTGGAGGTTCGTTCTCTTGTTATAGTACCTTTCGATCCTTTGTTTTTGGGCGGTCATCTAGATCAGTGCGGCATCTTTCATCTAATAGTTTGAGGGTTGTAGTCATAGCTTCATTGTTTGAGTCTTCGGTGGCATATCGAAATCTGGCATTTGGCTCTCCGACCTCGACCGGTATCAAAGCCTCGGACCCGTATACCAAAGAGAATGACATCTTTCCTGTGCTTGATTTAGAGGTCGTCTGATATGCCCATAGCACCTCAGGCAGCATTTCTCCCCACTTTCCTTTTGCATTTTCTAACTTCTTTTTCAATTTTTGAATGATGATCTTGTTTGTGGACTCGGCCTGACCATTTGCACACGGGTGGTAGGGTGTTGACATGATCCTTTTGATTTTGTGACCTTCAAAAAACCGTGTTACTTTGCCTCCGATGAACTGCTTCCCGTTATCACATGTTATCTCGTAGGGGATCCCAAATCGGCACATAATGTGAGCCTAGATGAAGTCGATGACTTCTTTTTATCTTATCTTCTCATAAGCATGTGCTTCCACACATTTCGAGAAATAGTCAGTCATAAATAGAATAAATCTAGCTTTACCTGGCGCCGTTGGTAGGGGGCCGACACTGTTCATTCCCCATTTCATGAATGGCCATGGGTACAAGACTGAATACAGTTGTTCACCGGGTTGGTGGATCATTTGCGAATCTTTGACACTTGTCCCATTTTTGGACAAACTCTTTGGTGTCCCTTTCCATGCTGCCCAATAGTAACCTGCTCTGATCACCTTTCGAATTAAGGAGTCGGCACCAGACTGGTTTCCGCAGGTGCCTTTGTGAATTTCTCGAAGTACATAGTCAGTGTCTCCTGGACCCAAGCATACTGCTAGGGGTCCATCAAAGGTTTTCTTGTACAGAGTTCTATTTTCGTCAAGCGAAAATCGAGTTGCTCTGGTCCGAAGGGCCCTTGATCTTTCGGGTCTGTGGGTAACTTCCCACTTTCCAAATAATCGATATAATTATTTATCCAATCCCATGTCAAGCTGGTGGAGTTGATTTCGGCATGACCTTCTTTAATCATCGAATTGGATAGCTGAACAACAGCCCCGAGAAGTATGTCATCCTCCTCAACGGATGATCCCAGTTTTGCGAGTGCATTGGCCTCACTGTTTTGCTCTCAAGGTATGTGGACCAGAGTCCATTCTTTGAAGCGACACAAAGTGACCTGAAGCTTGTCCAGGTGTCACTGCATCCTGTCCTCTCGTACTTCAAAACTCCCATTTTCTTAATTTACTACGAGAAGGGAATCACACTTTGCTTCAATGACTTTCGCCCCTAGGCTTTTTGGCCAATTCGAGACCTGCAATATAGCCTCATATTCGGCTTCGTTATTAGTCAGTTTTGCAGTTTTTATAGATTGTCTACTTATGCCACCCGTAGGTGGCTTCAGAACCATGCCGAGTCCGGATCTTTTCACGTTCGAGGCACCGTCATTGAATAAGGTCCATACCCCTGATGATGTGCCCGCTTTTAGTAAAAGTTTTTTTTTCTACCTCGGGCACAAGGGCATGCATAAAGTCGGCCACGAAGTCTGCCAAAATTTGGGACTTGATAGTTTTTCGGGGCTGATACTCGATATCATATCCCCCTAGCTCGATGGCCCACTTGGCCAGTCGACCTTAGAATTCGGGTTTATCCAATATATTTCGAAGGGGATATGTCATTAAAACACATATATGGTGACACTGAAAATAAGGCTTCAATTTTCGAGATGCACTTATTAATTCAAGAGCTAATTTTTCTAAGTGTGGATACCTGGTTTCGGCATCTCCCAGGGTTTGAGTCACATAGTAGACAGGGAATTGCTTACCTTGCTCATCTCGAACCAACACGCCACTCACCGCTACCTCGGACACCGCTAAGTACAAATATAACATTTCGTCTTCCTTCGGAGTATGAAGCAAGGGCGGGCTCGAGATATACCACGTTAGCTCCTCCAAGGTGCGCTGGAACTCTGGGGTCCATTCAAAGTTGTTTTTCTTTTTTAGTACGGAGAAAAAGTGATGGCTCCGATATGATGATCTCGAAATGAATCGTCCTATCACCGCTATTCGCCCGGTTAGCCGCTGGGCCTTCACATTGTTTACCACCATGATTTCTTTGATGGCCTTGATTTCTCGGGGTTAAGCTTCAAGTTAGCTTTTAAGGATGTCGAAAGTTTCCTGCAAAGGATTCAAATGGTCCTCTGCGTGCAGGGACTTAACTAGCATGTCATCAATGTAAACTTCCATGGATTTTCCTATTTGATGTTCGAACATCTTATTAACTAGGCGCTGGTATGTAGCCCCTATGTTTTTTAGTCCGAAGGGCATTACATTGTAATAGTATGTGCCATACTTTGTGATGAACAAAGTTTTTTATCTATCCTCGGGGTTCATTTGAATTTGATTATACCCGGAGTAGGCGTCGAGAAAGGTAAGGATCTCGTGGCCAGCCGTGGCATCAATCAAGCGATCGATATTGGGCAACGGGAATGAATCTTTAGGGCATGCTTTATTTAAGTCCTTATAATCTATGCACATTCTTAACTTGTTCCCTTTCTTGGGAACCACTACTACATTGGCCAACCATTCAGGATATTTTACTTCCCTGATGGACCCTATTTTGAGGAGTTTCGTTACCTCGTCCTTGACGAACGCATGCTTTACCTCAAACTGAGGCCTCCTTTTTTGCTTCACCAGTTTGAACTTGGGGTTGACTCTTAGCCGATGGGTGGCTATTTACAGCGGGATTCTTGTCATATCTAAGTGGGACCAAGCAAAGCAATCAATATTGTTAATAAGAAATTGAATGAGTTTCTTCCTGAGTTTGGGGGATAATACCGTTCCCAGGTATACCTTTCGATCTGGAAGATGTTCCATCAAAACAGCTTGCTCCAGATCCTCGACCGTTGATTTGGTTGCGTCCGACTCTTCAGGGGCAACGAAGGTTCGAGGGGTGGGGAAGTCTTCTTCATCATCCTCGAGGACCTGTTTATCTTTTGACCCATCCGAGGTGGAGTATATGGGCGCCGGTGCCATGCCATGTACTGCGAACATTCCCTTTTCCGTGTGTTGCTCACCATACACCTTTTTTACTCCATCTTCAGTTGGGAATTTCAAAATCTGGTGGAGAGTCGATGGTACCGCCCTGATGTTGTGTATCCATGGCCTTCCGAGCAGGGCGTTGTATCTCGGGTTACCTTCGATGACATGAAACTTGGTTTCCCTAAACGTACCGGACACATTGACTGGGAGGGTGATTTCTCCCTTCGTCGTTTCGCTTTACATGTTAAACCCACTGAGGGCTCGAGAATCGGGTATGATTTGGTCGAGTATCTTGAGCTGCTCCAGTACCCCGAATCTGATTATATTGGTCGAGATACATGGATCCATGAGCACGTGCCTAATTCGAACGTTATTAAAAGAAGAGAAATTACCAGTGCATCATTATGCGGTTGGCACAAGGCTTCGATATCTTCTTCTCTGAACACAATAGTTCCTTTAAGCACATAACATTGAGTTTGTCCTTTTGTGGTGATGGGCATTTTGGCCCGTTTGAGCATGGGTTCTTATGGGATATCAGTTTCTCCGATGATCACGTGAATGGCGTGCTGGGGTTCTTCTGGTCCATTCTTCCTGTTCGATTCTCTTTCTCAAAAATGGTTCTTGGTTTGATCGTCGAGAGATTCTCGAAGATGCCTTCTGTCGACCAAACGAGATGCTTATTTTCAAGCGAGAGTTCTTCGTGCTTCATGTCGGTCTTCCCTGCGTACACCTCCATCCGTATGAGAGCTCATATTGACATGTTGAGGGTTGCGTGAGCCTTCATCGACAGGGATTTGCATTGGTGTCCCTCCAGGGTTTTGAGGTGGTACACCGGCATTTGCAGTAGCTGCGTCATTCTCTTTGTGATCCTTAGGTAACCTGAGATTGAAAATTCTTGGAAAAGAAAAAGTGTAAAGAATAACTTGTGTTTTTATAAAACCAGCAATAAAATAATCACTATTATATTTTGCCCCACGGTGGGCGCCAAATTGTTTACCTTGAAAATGGTAATTACAATTATATTTGATTTTGTGGTTCTAAAAATACGTAATCTATTTTAATATCAGTTATTTAGGCAGTAGATGCTAGGTGAGAAGTGAGAAAATGAAATAAGAGTGAAGGGTGATGAGATTATGTAAACCGAGCAGTGGAGAGACGGGGTCTCGAGCTTTGTCAGAATGGGCCTCGAGGTCGAGCTTAAGAGCTTGACAAGGGGTTATCGAGAATGATATAGCAATATTGAAGGCCTCAAAGATGGCCTATTTGTGATTAATAACGAGTAATAAATGAAGAACAACTAATGAACACAATAAATGAAAGGCAATAAATCAGTGAAACAATTGTAGAGAATGTTCGAGTTAGAGAGCATATAATGTTCTTGTTCTTGTGTTGAATATCATGTCCCTTACAAAGTGACAAGGGTCCCCTTTATATATGAGGGGGAATCCCAACATGGTACATGTGTAATTATTACAAAGAGAGATGGCTGGTACAATCATTTAATGCCACGGTACGGGCTTGTACTATTTTGCGTACTTGGTCAGCTTTAACCACGTGCCTTTTGAGAATTTCCCTCCTTTTCATGATGGCCTTCTAAGTTCATAAAAAGTGAGATTTCCAATCAGCTCATCCAACTTAGAGCTGCAATGTTCTTTGATTCCTGAGTTGAAATGATTTTGCTTTCCCAAGAGACTGGCAGAACTCTTGTTAGAATCTTCTCAGCTTTGTCTTCTTCAAGAAGAATCCTTCAAGAGACTTAAGTTAATTTGTTAGTGTGGTGAACCTTGTATACATCTCTTGGATGGTTTCCCCTTCCTTCATGGTGAAATTCTCATATTGAGAATACAGTAGAGTTCATCTGGACCTCTTCACTTGAGGTGTTCCTTAATGAGCCACTTGCAAGGTGTCCCAAATTTCCTTAGCAATAGTACAACTTTGAATTCTGTTGTACTCGTCTAGAATAAGTCCACACACAAGCCATTTCTTGGCCTTGGCATTCTTATCCCATTTTATCAAGTCCTCAGCAGTGCAGTCAGCTCTTGTTTTTGGCACATCTACTCCTTTAGCATTATTATTCATGGTATTCAGGGGACCATCAGTGACAATATCCCATAGCTCGTAATCTTCTCCTATGATATGGTCTCTCATTCTATTTTTCCACCAGTAGTAGTACTGGCCATTGAAGAGTGGTGGACTAGCAATTGATTGTCCTTCCCAATTTCCAGGTGGGGCACTCATCTTGATATTCTCCTAAGGTGTTATCCTCTTCAACGATAACCCGCTCTGATACCAATTTATGTTTTATACTTCAATACCAGACAAGAGGGGGGTGATTTGTGTGGTGTCCAATTTTTGCATGCACAGATAATGGAAGGACCTGGTTCTTCTACGTGTTCCTTAAACTACTGTTGCAGAATAATAAGTACAGAAACTAAAGAACACAAGAATTTTACATGGAAAACACCTGGCTCAAAAAAGGTGAAAAAACCACGACCTACTTCCTAGTAGGATTTTCCCGAACTCTTCACTAAATCACTGAGCCAAAAACTGCATTTACAAAAACTCTTTTGTTAACCTAGGACTAACTCTTATCCCTTGTAGCAAACAACCTCTAACTGTTGCGACAACTTCAAGTTAACTCTAACTTGAATACACTGAGTACCTATTACAAATGCTTCTAGATAAAGCTGAAAGGTATAATATAAAACCACCTACTACATTGAACAAGATAAAAGATAGATACTTGGAGCTGGTTCTTCTATCTGGTTCAAGTAGCTTCAGGTTTGCACACTTGAATCTCACACAAATTTCTTGCAAAATGCCTTGATATTTTGCTCTCAATTCATGTTTAACTTCTGCTTTTGTGCGTACCGATAAAATGAGAACATCCTGCAATATATAGAGTTAGTAGATAAATAATTAACTAGAATTCTAATGCTACTCTTCCTTGGTGGAAGAGTTCTAGTTAATCTCAACTCCTAAATCCTTCCCTATCTTGGATAATGTTCTGTTTGAGTAAAGAGTCCTTCTCCTTATCATTTATACAACCTTTTCGATCAGGAGATATTTATTCTGTCAGGTTATGTTTATCTCCTTCACATGCATCTCACATGCTTGAATCTGCCCTTGTCTATGTCTACCAGTGATGGACTAGGTTCATTCCTGAATTCCTTTGTCAATCTTCAGAACTATCCTTTACTTGGGCCAACACAAGTACTAACTACTCGTTGGCCCATTCTCATATCAATATTCCGCGTAATATTTCTTGGGTTATTTTTTTTTTCTTAACTTACCTCTCGCACTGGCTCCTTATTTATCAATAACATCCCAGGTCGGAACCCTTACTTCCTCTCCTTGTCGTCGTGCTTGCATAATATTCTGGAGTCGTAGCATATCTCTAAGATTTGAATAAGTGCAATCTCATCCCCTTTTCATTTTTATCACATTCTTCTTTTATCATTCCGTAGTTACTGGAACCACTTATTTCTGACTTAATGCCATATCACTCCATATTCCCCTCTTTAGGGGAGTACTATGATTTAGTGCTACGATAATCTACTCTAGGTTTTTTACCTCTTCATATTTGGTGTCTTTTCACATCATCGATGACCCTTACTTGCTTTGTGGAAATCCTTCTGTACCAAGGATAACAAATTTCCTTACTCACGAGGGCGTCACCTAGTATAACTGGCACACATAGTCCTTTAAGCTTAACTTTGCTCATATTGCTTGCTTTAGGTAAGCGTCTTCTTGAATGAAATTTAAAGGTTATTCTTCTATCATCCATTCTATTATTGTTGGAACGCAATCTCTAAAATTCTCATGATTTTGACTATTATCAAATCACTCAGTCCCTAATTCATGTTTAGTTTATCTTGTTCACCAGCCCATACTGATTTCTATTACTCTGGGGTCTAACTTTTCCTTTTGGTGATCACGTTAGAGTCACGAACTTATTTCTCAAAATGAGGATATGACTTTATGGCCTATACCCTTTTGTTGTCTCAAGGTCTATCACCTCTCTTCTTTTCCTTCCCTTGACTATAGACTCTGTAATACTGTCATTTTTTGATCTACCATTGTCATCCATGTATCACATCTTACTCATAATGCTTCATTAACTCTCTTCTTATTTACCGCTAACATTTCCGTCTGTCACTTTATTCTAAAAACTTCGACAAGACATTCTTTTGCTTTTAACTCCCTTTGATCCACCCACTGGCTCTTTGGGTTGCCTAACATTCTCTCTCTACAAGGGATGGGAGCCATACTAAGGTAATATTTGTCCTTTCTAGGCTTCCAGTGCCTATCTTTGTAAAAAAAAAATTGAACTTTCTAGTATTCTTAACTAGCTATATTATTCTAGAGTGCACCAACTAGGTGTCTCAAACAATCCATTCACCATTTTGGGTTACTCTAACCCCAGCTGGATCCTAATATCTCGTCCTTCTCTTAAACCATATATGTTAGCTCCCATAGGGCATAACTGAGATAGGTGTGGCCGATTGTACATACCTCTGTTACTGTTGAAGGTAACTCAAAATGCTTATATTTCTCTGCCTGATTTGTAAATACTGATAATCTTCATTAACTGAGTGCCTTGTATCCTTATTCACCTTGACTTTTTACTTGTTGAAACTTGATTCTAGCTTCTAAATTTCTCATTGCTTCTCACCATATCGGTGGATAGATATTCTTGCCTTAAGGCTCCTTATAAAGAAGCTTACATGTCTTAGTACACACATGATCTGCTGAAGACCTCACATTTACTCATCATAAGCATGATGTAAAATCGAGTTCCTCTGACTTAACTCTTCCACAGCCACATTCAATATCTTACCAACTGTCTTTTGGATGTAGGTATCTTCTTATTACGAATAAAATAAAATTTAGGAATTTGAATTTCTAAGACTGAGCTCTACCACACGATCTAGAGCAAGAAGAAAGAGTGACAGTCCTAAATGCCCTGTAGCCTCCTGATTATAAGTGTGGTGCACAACACACCCATAAAAAGACTATATTAGACACGGCTTATAGACTCCCTAGGACAGAACTTCTCTGATACCACTTTTATCACGACCCAAACCGATGGGCCGCGATGGGCACCCAGTACCTTACTCAACCGAGTACCAACATAACTATTATAGGTAAATGAGATGGAAAGGCTATCGTGAGATAAATAGAATAAAACATGAGGGAATAATCGACATAGGACGACCCAACATGTAATACAAACTTATACATATGACATACGAGCCTATAAGACCAAAATGATCACTCGTACACTGAAAATAGGCCGACAAGTTCATACAATCTTTCACGTCCATGACATATGTCTACAAGCCTCTAAGAGTAGATAAATACCATAAAGGTCGGAATAGTGCTGCGCCATACTAATCAATACATGTCCAAATCATATTGACCAAATAAGAAACTCCGAAGCAAATGGAGCGCACCAACACCTTCCACTGAGCTGATAGCCTACTTGGAGGACTCTCAACCTGTCTATTGGGACCTGCGAGCATGAAATGTAACGTCCCCAAGAAAAAGGGACGTCAGTACAAATAATATACAGAGGATGTAAGGAATGAAAATCGATAAATAAAAGACATGAAAGAAACACGGAGTAAGACTCAACATGTAAGTCTGAATAGCTCTGTGAATCATTTCATATTTATAATTCCATGCATAAGCATATAAATGCCGTACCATGCATAGGTATATGCGTACATAACATCATCAAGCCTCTGAGGGCATCCCAACATATCATCTCGGCCACTGTGGGAAAATCATCAACGTATACCAGATGATCAGGTGGTGGTGTGTATATAACGCCGTAACCTTTTCCCCTATCCCATATACATATAATATATGCGTATATAACACCATCTGTTCATGGGTCAATGTTTATGTATAAATGCATGAAATGCATTAGAAGTACGTTAGTAAAATTTCTCGGAATGTCATAAGATCAATATGTCTTCACATAAACTTTATCAACTACATATTTTTCTGAGACCCATGAACAGAAGATATAATAAGACACATAGGAAATCAAGAACATAGGCATCCCTAGTACTTCTATGAATATATTCATTTATGAAAGTTGTGCGTTTGCTCGTTTCGTTTGTATAGTATCAATCATGCCAAAAGGAAAGAAGTGATAACCTTAACATATTTGAGTCTATTCTCTTGACAATCCCTCTAACACACGTCAATTGCGATAAAACACGTAACATCGAATCGAATTAGAGAAAAATCAGTATGATATTTTTGAGAAAGATTGTACCATACTCTCTTATAATTGCATCCCACGCTGCTATTACATAATATAATCTTCGTATAAATTTGATGAAGCTTTCCTTCCTTACAATGTGATTTAGTGAAGCTTTTCTTCGTATAAATTTCCTTCCTTAAATTTGCTGAAGCTTTCCTTCTATACAAGCATCTCCCTAAAGTTATTTAGAAGGGTTTCTTATCGTAGTGGGTGTGGGCCCCACTTATATGATGATTAAGCTACAAAACTCTCTTAAGGTGCCATCTTGCTACATGAATTAAAGTCATTTGTTGGGCTTTTGATCAAGACTCCCTTGGCCGCCACGTTGGGGGCTTATTAAGCTTAATTACTTAGTTAATCTCCCACTAAAAATCCATAATTATCCAATTATCCATATAATTAAGAATTATCTCAAATTGTTTAAAATACTACTCACTTTTAACACACTTTATATGCCTTACTATCATGGTTATGTGGTACCTTGTATGGCCTAAGTCCATAAATACCGGGTACTATAGCTTAGACCGTATTTTATTTCAAAATATCAACCTTCGACGAAACTCATTTTTTTTTATTCGCTCACCTTCACGAATTTACTTATCATTTGTTTGAAATAACATAATACTTATAATTTCAAAATAATCTCATTCCCGAACTTACGTCGATTAACTTACGATGAAATTTTAACGTACAAAAATGTAGGATGTAACATCTCATTTTTGAGCTTTCATCATTTTACTTATGGCGTACTTTCTTGTACGAAAATATGGGGTGTAACAGGCTGCACCGCATGGTCGTTCTCGGCTTCTACCCCGACCCCGGACTCTGGCGGCCCTAGCAGGGGGCGCGAGTGCCTGGTCATCAGATTCTCCCGTACGAGTAATCAATTGTGGGTCCTTGAATCTGCCCGTAGCTTTGCCAGATTCATTCTGACCGTGTCTCCTCCCTGTCTTGATCAAGTTGAGTTTCTCGTGGCTGATGGACTCGATGGTTTATTGATCCGTGCCTCTTTGTTTCGTATCTCTTTATAGAATCACATCCAGATGTCGTGTTTCCCTTGGTCCACGCATCCGACTGAGTTGTCTAGAATCAGCTAACGTGTGAGACTCTTTCTTACCAATACAGATAGTCCCCCCACTTACCATTTATTTATCGATTAATATTTGTAAGTGGATACGCATTTATGGCGGGAATATGTTGCCACCGCTTTACCTCGAAACATTGTATCCTTCTCAGAATCATAGGCGTCATTTGTCACTTCTATTTAATGTTCAAACCACGTGTCCTTCTTAGATTGGTTTTGCAGTTACTCGGCGCTTTTTAGGGCTTTCTGCGGCTGCGTCAGTCCCGAAGTGACACCCTCAATTATGACTTTTCATCATTATTTTTTTTCCATTTTTTGACGGTTGTCCTCAAGTATAAATACCTTTCTTCTTTTCTTTGCGTCCACGAAACACTTTCTAACTTTGTCTTTTGTAAAAAAAATTTCTTGCCTTTGTACATGTCTTCTTCAAATCAACCTCAGAGAGTAATAGATATTGAGAATTTAACGCAATCTTCTGCTCCGACTAGAAGTCGGAGGGGTGGTAGACTTAGGAGTCTAGGATCCACTCCTTCGAGAGGCTCTTCTTCTTCTCAGATAGTTTCCCCTCCTTCCGCTAGGTCTCTAGTTTCTCCGAGGGCTAGGGCTTCCTGGTCTTTGTCTAGAGGTAGAGATGAACGCCTTCGTGAACCTGGAGTTGATGAAATTATTCCTGCTGAGTTTGTCTTTGCTAGAGATAATCAAGTTTTCGTAGACCAATATTCTTCCCTTGAGAGTGTCAAAAGGTATCCAACCCTTATTACTGAGGGTCAGATTTCCCTTGTTTGTAGGGAGTGTTTTTGGAGGCCTAATTTCCCTGTCTACATTCCGAATAGTAATCAAAGAATAATGTATTACAAGACCGGATACTCTTTTTTTTATACGTACCCTTTTACTCTAGGGTTTACACCTCCCATTGATCCAGTCATAATTGAATTCTACTGTTTCTTCAATATTTGCTTAGGACAAGTTGGTCCGCTTGTGTGGCGAGTTGTCGCATGTCTTAGGAGTTTAGCTTCTTTAGCCTCGGTTCCTTTTACTTTTAACCATCTTATTCATTTCTACTCTCCTGTCTTGTTTTGTCAAGGGGTTTTTACTCTGACTGCTAGGAGTAAAAGAGTGTTGATAACCCCTAGAGATGATAAGGATAGGGGTTGGTACCTCCGGTATGTCGTTGTACCCACTGTTGGTTTAGTGGGTGAAGAAAATCTTCCTTTCCCTGAGAAGTGGAATTGTGCACGTGAGTACGCTTTAGCTCACATCTATTTACTTTTCCTCGTTCTTACTTGAGATTTTTTACTAACACCGTATTTGTTTCTTCTTCTCTCAGAAATCATGGTTACTGTTGAGAATGTCTCTTGTATCTGTGATTGGGTAGAAAATTGTTGTCCGTTGCTCCTTTAGAAGAGAGATCTTGGAAGTACTTCACTGGGAAGTACGGTTGGCATGTAAAGACCCACGGTAAGTGAAGATTTTGTTATTTCTTCTTTCCTTACTCGAGCCTCTTCTTTCTCTGTCGCTTAACTTTTTCCCTTTTGATAGGGTTCTCTGCTCGTGGGGTGTCTGCTTCATCTATCCCGAAGATGTCTTTGGCCCAGGCCCAAGATATTATTGTTGGTTCGTCTTCCTCGAAGAGGAAGATTGGTGAGCCCTGTTCTGTAGAAGAAGAAGAAGAAGAAGAAGATGAGGGTGCTTTGGTGCGCAGGCCACGGAGAAGGCGGGTGGTTTCGGACGATGAGTCTACACCCATGAATTTACCTTCCGTATATGTGTTTGATCCCTCTATCTCTGAAGATTTTTCACACACCCCCATTTATGAGTCTGTAGGTTACTTGTTCCATGAAGGTTTTGACCTTGCTCCTGATGATGTCTCTTTGGCTGCTGTTTTTCCTACTTCTTTAAGAGAAGCTGTCTCATTTGCTCCTTTGGCTATTATGGCTTCTGCTATTGCTTTTCCCAGTGTCTTCCTCAACTCTTCAATCCTCCGTGCCTGCTGCTTTTCCCGTGGCTTCTCCAGTTCCTCAACACTCCCTGCCTGTTGTTGCTTCATCTCTGCCTGCTTCCATGCCTTCCGCTAGGGAAGTAGGGTCTTCCAGCAGAGAGATGCGGCAGGTGATAATAGAGGTTCCAGCTGAGGGGAATCTATTCAAGAAAACGGGTGAGCCCGAAGTGTGGCTCAAGCCTTTGATAGGTCCCACTGAGAAAAATAAGCTAGCCAGCCATAGTGCTCTTACACGGGCCAATGAAGTTGTGCATACCTCTTTGAATGTATGATGCAAGTTATCCTCTTTCATTTACGTATATGAAATTTATCATATCTAATTGGTTTATTTCTTGTAGATTAATATTATAGGCATGGACCTCATGAAGAGGATCTCAAATACGGATCAGGATACAAAAGAGTTGCAGGCCGATGCTGATAATTGGAAAGCACAATATGATAGCCTAAGGATTGACATGGATGCCTTAGAAGAGGAAAGGAGTACCTTGACGTGGCAGATGGGGTTCATGGCGACAGAACTGGCAGTAGAGAAGGATTCCTGTAGTCAGGCTAATAAAGACGAGAGTATTCTGGAGTCCTCATCTGCTGAGCAGATATCCCGCGCCTCAAAGGAGATTAGAGACTTGAAAAACTTACTGGGGCAGAAGGAGGCATACTCAGGCAAGCTCGTGCAATCACTCACCCGTACTCAAGAGGATCTTCATAATGCTTTAGATAAAGTTCAAACTCTAGAAGAGTCGATTGTACTGTTAAGGGCCGCCCATGAAGCTGCTGAAGCGGAGAAGGACGGATTGAGAGCTGAGCTTCAAGTATGGGCAAGGGATTATGAAGATCTTGAAGAGGCGGCTGCTGTTGATGTGAGCTGGGCGTATATGAATTCTCGCCTTGACACATTGACGGATACGAGTCAAGATGATTTCGACCTTATTGCTGAAATAGCTAAAACTAAGGAAGCCATGAAGAAGGCTCAACAAGGTCATAATCTCTCTTCACCTGATGGTGAGACTCCTGCTTATCGTGCCTCTTCATCCCTAGTTGCTCTCGTTCCTCCTGCTGATCAAGAAGTCAATCCTCCTTCTCGAGAAGATTAAAGTGCTGATTCACCCCCCTTTTTTTATTTGATCGGTGGTTACCCCCAGCTCCATCGGGGGTAAACTTGGATCTTTCAAAAGTCCCCAACTGACAACTTAAGGGAGTTTCTATGTATAAACTATATGCGGCTAAGTACTAGTTTGTACTTAGTTCTTACTTAGCCACTTTTTTCGAATATATGCAAATTAAGACTTTTTGCTTCGAGTTTCTGCTTTACTCTTAAGTCTTTTTCATGTTTAGTTTTCGAGGTTTTTGTTTTTACCTCTGAATTTTTGTATGAGGATGATGTAATCACTCGTACCTTTTCATTGTAGGTACGGTGTTTGTGATCCTTTTTGTAGTAGGCTTCATTTATGAAAGAGGTTCCTTTATGATTGACATGAAGAAGATATCTCAACTTCATGATAATGCAATAGAGTGATAGGAATTTTACACATGTTTAAGAATGTTTCCAAGGAAATTTTTTTTTGTTTGAACTTCCACGATATTTTACATGTGTTTGATTATCGTCTAAAACTCATGTTGCAACTGTTTTTGTTTAACAGATTTGATATACACTTGTATTTCGTAACTGTTTTTCATAGGTAACAGTTTTTATAAAGATTGGGGTTTCTACCCGCAACTGTTTTTATTGATAACAATTTTATAATAAGTACGAGGAAAATACTTTTTCATCCGTAACTGTTTTATTTGACAACAGTTTTCTGAACAAATACATGGATTTTGATATTTCATTCGTAACTGTTTTATTTGATAACAGTTTTTTTTGAGTAATTACAAATGATGATGATCTTTTACCCCTAACTGTTTTTGTTACAATAGTTTTGAATAAGTATAAAGATGTACATTTCATCCTCGTGACTAATATTTTGCCTTTCATCCTGAACATGTTCGAAGGTTTTTTGCATTTTTGCATTAGGCTTTGTATTTGGATGACTCTTTTGATCTCTTTCGATTCTGCTCGTATCACTTGTCTTGTTGGGTAGATGGGTCTTCAGGCTCGAGCTTTTGACTTTCTGATAGTCTTCTTTGCTTCGTCTTAGCCTTCCATACTGTATAGTCCCCCAAGTGTTTTGAGTTTGAAGAATGAGATCTCGAGCACTTGATTATTCCTTCCTTGTGGTCCTTTTCCTGAAAAGGAAAAACATTCCGGACTCGAAGGTATATAGTTTTTTAGATGATGACTGCTTAACCCTTTAAAACGTCCATCAGAAAGTGTAACCCTAGACCGGGAATTGTGTTATTTCCTCGCGTCTTTGCAGGTCTAATATCATCATCTGGTGATGGGTTAGCTTTATGCCTAACATCTAAAAAAGTTAGTAACATTTTTAAATGTTCTAAATAAAATCGAACGTGTGATACCTGACCAGTGGTACTTCTTTTCCTTAGAAGTTATACTTCTTTAGGTGGATGGCGTTCTAGCTTGTTGGTAGAACTCTGTCGTCCATAGCTTCCAACTCATAGGTGCCCTTCCCAGTTATGCCTCGCATTTTGTAGGGTCATTCCTAGTTTGGATTTAGCTTTCCTGCGCCTGCTTCTTTCGTTGATTGAAACACTTTTTTGAGGATAAAAAACCCAATCTTAAAGTACTTGAGATGAGTTTTACGGTTGTAATAACGCTCTATGATTTATTTTTGAGCTGCCATCCGTATCAGTGTTGCTTCTCTCCGTGGTTCGAGCAGGTCCAGATTGGTCCTCAATTCGTCGTCATTTTCTTCCTCCACGGTTGTTGCGAACCTTATGCTTGGTTTTCCAATCTCCACAGGTATTAAGGCTTCTGAGCCATAGACAAGTGTGACAGAGGTTTCTCCCGTGGCTGTTTTTGAAGTTGTTATGTATGCCCATAGTACCGCTGGTAACTCATCAGGCAAGTTTCCTTTGGCTTTATCTAGCCACTTCTTTAGATTGTTGATTATGACCTTATTTGTTGACTCGGATTGACCATTATCCATGGGGTGGTATGGCGTTGAAGTGATCCGTTTGGTTTGCCAGCTTTTGAAGAATTCTGTGATTTGCGAGCCTATGAATTGTGGGCCATTATCGCACACGATCTCCATTATCACACACGATCTCCTTTGGTATCCCAAAGCGGCATATTATGTTTCGCCATAAGAAGCTTTTAAATTCCTTTTATCGCACTTGTTTGAACTCTTCTACCTCTACCCATTTTGTAAAATAGTCGGTTAGCATGAGCAAAAATCGTACATGTCCTTTAGCTGTGGGAAGAGGTCCCACTATGTCAATACCCCATTTCATGAAAGGCCATGGGGATATTAATGGATGCAATAATTCCGCTGGTCAATGCATGTTATTGGCAAACTTTTGGCATCTGTCGCATTTGGATACAAAGTTCTCGGCCTCTTCTTCCATCTTAGGCCAATAGTATCCAGCTCTTATTAGGGTTTTCACTAAGGATCTCTCCCCTGAGTGATTTCCACAGTGTCCTTCGTGGACTTATTTCATCAGAAATTCCGTTTGGTTAGGTCCGAGGTATTTTGCTAGGGGCCCCCGAACATCTTGCGATATAATGAAGTGTGAATGAGGCAGTACCGTGCAGCTTTGCGGCGAAGTGCTTGAGTTGTTTTCTTGTCTTCAGGTACGGTGCCATTCTGCAAAAAAAATAGGATTTCGTTTCTCCAGTCCCAGGTTAAGTTGTTGAAAGTTACCTCATTCCTGTCCTGATCGATCGTTGAGTGGAATAGATGGACGACAATTGCATTTTATTTGTTTTTCACTTCCGTGACTGCTGCGAGGTTAGCTAATGCATCTGCTTCTGCATTTTCCTCTCTAGGTATTTGCATTACCTTCCATGTTTTGAATTGTCTCACGAGCTCTCGTGCTTTTTCAAGATACTGTTGCATTCGAGTCTCTCGAGCGATGTAAGTCCCTTGCATCTGATTTACTACCAGTTGGGAGTCGCTGTTGATCACGATTTGCTTGATTGAGAGTTCATGTGCGAGTTCAAGCCCTGCAATAACAANCATAGGCCCGGATTAGCACCGTTAAAAAGCTGTAACTCTTTTTCTACTTCAGGGATAATGCTATTACTAAAGTCAGCAACAAAATCAGCTAGTATTTGAGACTTAATTGCAGTCCTAGGCTGGTAGATTATTTCATGCTCACTTAATTCTATGGCCCACTTGGCTAATCTTCCTGAAAATTCTTGTTTATGCAGAATATTTCTTAAATGATATGAAGTCACAATGGTTATTGGGTGACATTGAAAATATGGTCGTAATTTTTTAGATGCCATTATTAAAGCTAAGGTTAATTTTTCTAGATGTGGATATCTAGTTTCAGAATCTAGTAATGTCTTGCTTACATAATAAATAGGAGATTGTTTACCTTTATTCTCCCTTACCAACACTGCACTTATAGAAATTTACGAGACGACAAGGTAGACGTACAACCCCTCCCCCTCCTTTGGCTTTGACAGCAACGGAGGTTTTGATAGATAAGACTTTAGGTCTTTGAGAGCCTGTTGGCATTCTTCAGTCCATTCGAACTGGTTTTGCTTTTGGAGAACTGCAAAGAATTTAAAACTTTTCTCGGAAGATTTGGAAATAAATCTTCCTAAGGCTGCAATTCTTCCCGTTAGTCTTTGAACTTCTTTTTTGTTTATAAGTACATCAGGTATTGCTTCTATAGCTTTAATTTGATCATGATTTACCTCTATTCCCCTGTTTGATACAAGGAAACCTAAGAATTTACCTAATTCTACGCCAAAAGCGCATTTTTCTGGATTTAGCTTCATATTGTACCTGTGTAAAATGTCAAAGGTAATATAGAGTTGCCGCAAATGGTCTTCCACCCATGTTGATTTTACCAGCATGTCATCGATGTAAACTTCCATCGTTTTTCCCAGATTTTCCCAGAACATCTTGGGCACTAGCCTTTGATAGGTGGCTCCAGTGTTTTTCAAGCCAAAAGGCATGACTTTATAACAATAAGTCCCCATGTTTGTAATAAAGGAGGTCTTTTCCTCGTCTGAGGGAACCATTTTAATCTGATTATAACCAGAATACGCGTCTAGGAAGCTTAACAATACATGACCTGTGGTGGCATCAATCATTTGATATATATGTGGTAATGGGAATGAATCTTTGGGGCATGCTTTACTTAAGTCAGTATAATCTATTCATACTCTCCATTTGCCATTCTTTTTAGGTACTACCACAGTGTTAGCTAGCCAGTTAGAGTACATTACCTCTCGTATCGAACCAATCTTCAAGAGTTTTTGTACCTCTTCGTCAATCACTTGGTTCTTGAATGGTCTTTGCTTTCTTTTCTTCTGCTTAACAGGTACGAAGGATGGATCTTCATTTAGTTTATGAGTCATCACTTCTAGTAGGATACCTGCCATATCTGAGTGGGACCACGCAAAGCAGTCTGCGTTAGCCTTTAAATAATCAATTAACTTACCTCTTCGACCGGGGCCTAGCTTCGTGCCTATATACACTTTCTGTTCAGTCTTTTGTTCAGACAATG
Source organism: Nicotiana paniculata (assembly GCA_005239505.1). Taxonomy (NCBI): domain Eukaryota; kingdom Viridiplantae; phylum Streptophyta; class Magnoliopsida; order Solanales; family Solanaceae; genus Nicotiana; species Nicotiana paniculata. Next base: position 19,431 of record ML345592.1, on the reverse strand, counting down.
GAATAACTTCAAGCTCTTCCTTAGTTGTTTTGATGTGCTCCTCTTCCTCCGATTCATGAATGACGTCCGATCTGGAATCTAGATCCGTGTGGTCTAATGCACCTTCCGTGGTAACTTGATTCACCTTCTCGTAAGTATTTTATTTTCTACGTGTTTCAGCAATAATACCTTTCGTACCTATTTGGGTAGTAATTTCTTCCATGCCTGTTTGGGCGGTGTTACCTTCTTGGGAGATTCCCTTATCTTTTGATTCTTCCACCTCTAATTTTTTGTTGTAGTGTACCACATAATTTATATTTCTTGCGGTTTGTTGATCGCCTCTAATTTGTTGAATCCCCCATTCAGAGGGTAATTTAATTACCTGATGCAAGGTGGAGGGTATTGCTTTCATGTCGTGGATCCATGGCCTTCCCACGATTACGTTATAAGCCATGTCAGTATCGATGACTTGTAACCCGGTACTCTTGATCACCCCCTCAGCATAAGTTCTAAGCTCTATTTCTCCTTTTTTTATAACCGTAGAGTTATCAAACCCTGATATGGCTCGTGCCCTTGGGATTACTTGATTCCCCAATAGCATTTCTTCCACGACTCTTAGCAAAATGATATTGACTGAACTTCCTGGATCAATCAACACTCTTTTTACGTTGATGTCATGAATAAGTAAAGATATTACCAGAGCATAGTTGTGAGGAAGCATTAATCCGCCGATATCTGCATCATCGAAGGTTATATCATCCGCATCCAGATTTTCACGAACCCGTTTTCCATGTGTAATTGTGAACTTTGTGGTCATTTTGCAGACCACTCCGTTTACTTCTTCTCCCCCATGTATCACGTTGACGGTTCGCTTTGGAGAAGGACGCTTTGGGGCCTCCTGTCAGTTCTTCATATATGCCTGTTTACCTTTATCATTAAACAATTCTGTTAAATAGCCCTGTTTCAATAAATTTTCTACTTCACCTTGCAAAAATTTGCAATCTGCAGTCCTGTGCCCATGATTGTTATGGAATTCACACCAGTGATCTGGGGTCCTTTTATTTGTATTTGATCGCATCTCTTTGGGACACTTAACCTTGTCTCCCATGTTCCTCAATATTGAGACAAGCTCAGTAGTACTTACATTAAAGGTATGATCCCCAATTTGGGTATTACCTCTAGGTCATTCATCTCGATCTTTTCTGGATATAGATCAGGATGAGACTACGTCTCTTCCTGGTGGTCTATAGTCTGACCTAGTGTTTTCGAACCTGGGACGAATATCACGTCCCGAGGGTCCTAAGTAAGGATCGTACCTGTTTTTACCTGATCTTCTGTCTGATTCAGGACGTCTGGATCTGGAATGATCTTCATCTCTTGAACGAGCAATGATATCTTCTTCTATTATGAGTTTAGTACTATACCTGTTATATACATCGTTCCATGTTGTAGCGGGTAATTCTCTTAGACTTTCCTTAAGTCGTCTCGTGGCTTCTGAGCTTTTATCGTTTAGGTTGCCTGCAAATGCCATGGCTTCCCAATTATCAGGCACCCTGGATAATTGCATTCTTTCTTGTTGAAACCTGTCTACAAACTCATGAAGTAGTTCCGTGTCTCCTTGTTTTATTTTGAATATGTCTTCCATTTTTTTCTCAAATTTTTGTGCACCAGAGTGTGCCTTTATGAAAGAATCTGCAAGCTCAGCAAAAGAATCAATAGAGTTTTCAGGGAGAAGAGAATACCAGGTTAGCGCCCCTTTGGTAAGTGTTTCTCCAAAATTTTTAACCAGGACCGACTCAATCTCTTGTTTCGTTAAGTCGTTGCCTTTTACTCCAGTAGTGAAAGCAGTCACATGATCACGTGGGTCAGTTGTTCCATCATATTTGGGAACGTCAGGCATTTTAAACTTCTTGGGTATAGGCAAGGGTGCCGCACTTGGCTTCCAAGGTTGTTGAGAATACCTATCAACATCAATGCCTTTGATAATAGGCGGTACTCCAGGAATTTGTTCGATGCGATCGTTCTGCTCCTTCATCTGTTTCTGCATGGTTAGCATTAAATTTTGTAATTCAGAGTTATTAGCCATACCTGGTCTTGCTTCGAGAGATTCGTTAGGAGTATCTCCCCTTCCTGAGTTCGCCAACCCAGATTGAGGATTTTCCTTGGTGATGGTATTATTAAGGGGTGATGTTGGTGGTGCAGGTAACGATGCCGGTAATCCCCTCGCAAATTCTTGCAAAGCTTGGCTCACATACTCTGCAATCATTTGCTTTACTCGATCTTGTTCCACCATTTGATCATTATTATCATTGTTGTTATTGGATCTTTCTAGGGATTTTTCCCTCGAACCACGTGGGATTCTTGAAGGTGATGGAACTGGTGGTCCATTCCTTTGCTGGTTGTTGTCGTTGGAGTTCGACATAGTTCATAGCATATCGCTTGAAAATCAAACTAAGATTATCAGATTCCCGGTAATTGAATCAATTTTTTTAACCAAAGAATTAGATCCTTTGACCAAAGCTATTTCTAGGATGAACACGGGTTACTGATAATCAAGTATAATACTAAATAAAGACAAACGAGTAGTAGACAATATTGCAGAAATATAGAAAAGCAAAGTAGATTGTATTCGAAAATCAGATGTCCTTTACAAGCTGTTTTTACGTCCCTTATATAGGAGATTCTTTGATATAACGTACAACTCTTGCTATGATTGCCCATTAATGACTAATTATGACATTAATGGGGCGTTACAAAGGATAACGGTAATTGGGGTACGGTTACATAACGTACGAGTAATCAATTGTGGGTCCTTGAATCTGCCCATAACTTTGTCCAGATTCATTTTGATCGTGTCTCTTCCCTGTCTTGATCATGTTGAGTTTCCCGTGGCTGATGGACTCGATGGTTTATTGATTCGTGCCTCTTTGCCCCGTATCTCTTTATAGAATCATATCCAGCTATCGTGTTTCCCTTGGTCCACGTATCCGGCTGAGTTGTCTAGAATCATCTAACATGTGCGACTCTTTCTTACCAATACAGAGAGGTCGCGATGGCACCTAGTCTCTACGACTATGTAAGCATAACATTGCGGAATAACAACGAAAACGAAAACATAAATCTAAACCACTAACAACAACAATAATGAAATAATTGATAGAAATGTCGCTCGGCATATACAATAACAACTCTCAAAAAAATATATACAAAATTTTCCCAAGACCCGGAACATCATAATTCACAAGCTTCTAAGAATTTACTAACTGTTCTATACATCAGTATTTAGAAGTACTAGAGGAAGAACTACACAAAGAGATAGATGGGGACTCCTAGGTCTGCGGACGCGGCAGATGTACCTTGAAGTCTCTGTAACAGCAACAGGTTCACAACTAATAGCGAGGCTGGAACGATGTACCTGGATCTGCACACGAAAACATGTGCAGAAGAGTAGCATGAGTACACCACAATGGTACCCAGTAAGTGTCAAGCCTAACTTCGGTCGAGTAGTGACAAGGTCATGTCTGGCTCACTAGTAAATAATAAATAAGGCAGGAGATATACAGTATAATAATAGACTAGAATTTGACGAAAGGAAACACAACAATTAATAGTACAACATATAGGTTAAACCGCAGGGAAACTCCCGAGATACTGTCTCGTAGTCCCAAGATAAATATGTAGGGTGAACTCCCGAGGTACTGCCTTGTAATCTCAAAAGTAAATGTGCAGGGGGATCTCCTGGGATACCGTCCCGTAGTCCCAAAAGTAAACATGCAGGAGGATCTCCCGGGATACTGTCCCGTAGTCCCAAAGTAAATACGCAGCTCAAACAAAATGAAGATCACAGTTACAACAAGAAAATCTATAGTTTAGACTAAGTACAAGTCAAGAAAAGAAGCAGGAATCCACTAAGCACGCTGCAAAGAGTTCAGATAAGCAATTAAGACATGTAGACAATCTATTCAAAGCTAACAGGATAACTACACATGCTAGTATACTCAATTAAGATGGAAACATGTTATTACTGAGTAAAAATCAGGTTTTTCAACAAATAGCCCGTGTACGCACTCGTCACCTCGCGTACACGGCACTCACATATCATAACAACACCAAATCCTAAGGGGATTTTCCCACACAAGGTTAGGCAAGACACTTACCTCGAACCAAGCTCAATCAATCGGTATCAATGCTTTTCCCACGAATATCAGACTCTGAATGGCCCAAATCTATAAAAAAATCAGTTACATACCATAAATATATCTATAGAAACTAATCTAATTAATGAAATCTAAGCTAAAGCAAGAAATTAGGAAATCGATCCAAAAAGCATCCCCGGACCCACGTCTCGGAATCGGGTAAAAGTCACAAAATATGAACACCAATTCACTCATGAGTCCAATCATACAAGAATTACTCGAAGCCGACCTCAAATCGCCTTTCAAAACTCAAAATTTAGTCTAGGAAGTTTCTACCATTTTCTCCTAAATTTCCAACTCAAATCCCTAATAAGATGATGAAAATAGCAATAGATTCATGAAATATAGACCAATCCGGGTTAGAATCACTTACCCCAACAAACTCCTTGAAGAAACCTCAAAAAATTTCCTCACACCGAGCCCTCAAAGTCACAAATTGAAAATGGGAGTCAAACCCTCGAACTTGATCTTTCTTGCCCGGCAATTCCGCATATGCGGACCTACTGTCGCACCTACGACGTCTCACCTGCGGAAATTCCATCGCATGTGCGGATTCCACTTAAATCCAAGAGCCCAATTTTGCGATCAGGTGGACGCATCTTCTTATGCGCACCTGCGGACCCTTGTCCGCTTCTGCGATAACCTCCCCAGCTCGGCCTTCGCTTCTCCGCAAGAGCGGCTCCGCTTCTGCGGTCACTTTGTCGCACCTGCAACCATTGGCTACCCAGACCAAGGCCGCATCTGCTAGATACCCTCCGCACATACATGTCCTCACCTTCGGTCTCCCCTCCGCAGGTGCAAAACACTAGAAACCAACAAATCTTCAGCAATTGCCTGTCCAAATTCAATCTGTTAAGCATCCGAAACACACCCGAGGTCCCCGAGACCCCAACAAAACATACCAACAGTCCTAAAACACTATACGAACTTATTCTAGCCCTCGAATCACATCAAACAACGCTAAACACATGAATCACCCTCCGATTCAAACTTAATGAACTTGAAACTTCAAATTTCCACAACTGATGCCGAAATCTGTCAAACCACGTCTGATTGACTCTAAATTTTGCACACAAGTTACATTCATCATTACAGACCTACTCCGACTTCCGGAATCGGAATCCGGCCCTAATATCAAAAATTCCACTTCCGGCCAAAACACTCTGAACCCACAACAAAGACCTCCCGACAAGTCACGTAAGCAGAAAGAGATACAGGGGAAGCAATAAACAGGGTATCAGGGCTATAACTCTCAAAATGACCGGACGAGTCGTTACATCCGGAGTAGTGTGTTTCTCGAACGTAGGATGATGCAGACTTCCTTAATTGTATATGATATCCATGAAAGTATGTTGTGGATATTCTTGAAGTACTTATGGGATATTCGAGATGATCTCCATTTTTGAGATGCTTTTCTAAAGGAATATATAACCCTATTTATAGGAGTGACCTAGAGTTAGGGTAGAGTAGCCTCCAAGTTAGGATTTTGATAAAGTAGCCTCCGAGCAATCCTAATAGACTCCTAGAATTTCAAGAGTAATGACTTGAATTTAGGATTTAGCGCGATATTCATATAGGCTTGATCCATTACAATATTGATGTCCACAAGGCCATTTCAATGGACCTACGTAATTTTAGGTCAATCAGAGTACATAAAAGAAATATTCTATCAATGTATACTAATACACACAAAAATGGATATAGTCATAAATTCGTATTGCATGATCCTGAAACACCAAAAAACACAAAATCCGAAACGCCAAAAAGCAATGTTAGTCATGGAAAAGTCATGAGTATTGACCATTAGGTCATTTCCTATATACATAAGAAATTTCAGCAATTGGAGTCCGTAAAAAAAAATCTACAAAATTAGCATGTACATTAACACACGAAAAATGGATATAATCATAAATTTGTTTGCATGACAACGAAACTCTATAAATTAACCCAAAAATCATGGTAAACTATGTGTATTAGTCACTAAGTCATTTCCTATGGACCTACAAAAATCCAGGACATTCGGAGTCCGTAAAAAAACTTCTACAAAATCAGCAGGTACTAATAGACACGAAAAAAGATATAATCAAAATTCTTGTTGCATGACCTTGAAACACCATAAAATAAACTCGAAAGTCATGGCAAAGCAATGGGTATTGGTCACTAGGACATTTTCTATGGGTCTATGAAATTTCGGGCCAATTAGAGTCCGTTAAAAAATTCTACAAATAGGCATGTACTAATACACACAGAAAACTGAATACAATCACAATTTTGTGTTGCATGACCTCATAATGCCATAAATAAACTCGAAAGTCATGGCAAATCAATGAGCATTGGTTACTAGCCGTTTCCTATGGACCTATACAATTTCAAGGGAATCAGAGTCCGTCAAAGAAATTCTACAACATCAACATGTACTAATACTCATAAAAAATAGATATAATCACAAATTCGTGTTACATGAACTTAAAAGTCATGGCGAAATGGACTTATAAAATTTAAGACCGATCAGACTTAGTCATTAAAACTCTACGAAATCAGCATGTACTAATACACACGAAAAAGTGAATATAATCATAAATTTGTGTTGCATTACCTCGAAATGCCATAAAATAAACTCGAAAGTCATGGTAAGAAACAAGTATTGGTCACTAGGCCGTTCACTATGGACCTGCACAAATTTATGTCTATCAACATCAATAAAAAAAAATTCTCCAAAATAAGCATATACTAATACACACAAAAATTGATATAATCACTAATTTGTACTTCGAAGCGCCATAAAGTGAACTCTAAAGTCATGAAGAACCAATGAGTATTGGTTCTAAGGCATTTCCTATGGACCTACTAAATTTCAAGTCTATCTAAGTCCGTAAAAAAATTCTACAAAATCAGCATTTACTAATACATACAAAAAAATGGATATAATCTTAATATCATGTTGCATGACCTCGAAATGCCATAAAATGAACTCGAAAGTCATTGCAGAACAACGCGTATTGGTCACTAGGTCATTTCTTATAGAGCTACGAAATTTCAGTCCAATTAGAAGTCCGTCAAAAAAATTCTACAAAATTAATATGTACCAATACACACAAAAAAGGTGAAAATAGTCATACATTCATGTTGCATGACTCCGGAACGCCAGAAAATGAACCCAAAAGTCATTGTGAAGCAATGAGTAATGGTTAGTAGGTCATTTCCTATGGACCTACAAAATTTAAGGCCAATCAGAATCCGCTAATTTTTTTTTAAAAATTCAATATATACTATTACACAAAAATAAAAATAAATATAGTCATACATTCGTGTTGTATGACTCCAAAATACCAAAAAATGAACCCTAAACACCAAATACCAACATTAGTCATAGCGACGGCATAAGTATTGGTCACTAGGTCGTTTCCTGTGTACCAAAGAAACTTCAGACCTACCGGAGTCCGCCAAAAAAAATTTACAAAAATTAACTTGTACTAATACACATGAAAAAGTGGAGATAAGTATAAATTTGTGTTGCATTACCACGAAATGCCATGAAAGTTATAGTAACTAATGAGTGACCATTAGGCCATTTCCTACGGACATACGAAAATTCAGGTCAATTGGAGTTCGTTAGTTCGTCAAAAAACTTATACAAAACAACATGTACTAATACACATTAAAAATTGATATAATCACAAATTCATGTTGCATGACCTCGAAATATTATAAAATGAACTCGAAAGTCATGAAAAAGCAATGAGTATTTATAGCTAGGATATTTCCTTTGGACCTAAGAAATTTCAGGACAATAAGAGTCTGTCAAAAAAAGAATATTTAAAAAATCAACATGTGCGAATACACATGAAAAAATGTATATAATCAAAAATTCGTGTTGCGTGACCTCGAAACATCATTTCTTATAGACCGGCAAAGAAATGAGTACTAGTCACTAAGTCATTTCCTATGAACCGACGAAATTTCAAGCCAATAAGAGCGTTAAATTTTTTTTACAAAATCTACATTTACTAATACATACAAAAAAAGTAGATATAATCATAAATTCGTGTTGCATGACCCTGAAATACCAGAAAATGAACTCGGCGAAGTAGTGAGTATTGGTCATTAGACCGTTTCCTTTGGACTAACAAAATTTCAGGCCAACCAGACTCCGTCAATATTTTTTACAAAAATCAGCATGTGCTAATACAAACGAAAAAGTAATAATATAAACATAAATTTGTGTTGGATGACCTCGAAACGTAATTAAACGAACTTGAAAGTCACGGTGAAGCAATTGGTATTGGTTATTAGGCCATATCATATGGACCAAAGAAAAATTCAAGTCAATCAGAGTCCATCAAAAAATTCCACAAAATCAACATTAATTAATACACATGAAAAAGTGGATATAATCACAAATTCGTTTTACATGACCTTGAAACTCTATAAAATGAACTTGAAAGTAATGGTGAAGCAATGACTATTGGTTACTAGGTCGTTTCCTTAGGACCAATGAAATTCATGCCAATCATAGTCCTTCATTTTTTTTACAAAATTATCATGTATTAATACACACAAAAAAGTGGATATAATTATATATTCATATTGCATGACCACGAAAAGCCATAAAATGAACCCAAAAATTAAGGTAGTCACTAGATCGTTTCCTAAATCTACAAAAATTCAAGCAAATCGTAGTTCGTCAAAAGCTTCTACAAAAATCAACATGTACTAATTTCCGCTCGATGCACATATTTTCGTGTGCTATATCCCATGCCTCCTACATGAGCCCGAGCGATAGGACCCAGATCGCCTAAAATTTTGTCGGCCCATCAAAAACAACCAAAGGGACAATTCACCGCATCGCCAAGACTCGTTTTAGGGCCATAAAACTGAAATTTCGCTCGATTCTTAGATATTTTTGTGTGTTATACCCATGCCTCATGCATGGGCCTGGCGACCGGACCCAGATCGCCTAAAAACTTTTCGTCCCATAAAAACAATGTAAGGAACTATAGTCATTGCCTCGCCATGATCGTTACTCGTATTTTGGCATTTTAGGGCCATAATATAGGAATTCCGCGCGATTTCCAGATTTTTGTGTGTTATTGCCCACACCTCCTACACGGCCTTGGCGCCCGGACATGGATCGCCTAAGATTTTGTTGGCTCATCAAAAATGACCTAAGGAACCATAGTCATTGCCTCGCCAAGATCGTTACTCCTCTTTTGACGTTTTAGAGCCATAAAACCGAAATTATCCACGCCTCCAGTATGGGCCCGGCGACCGGACCAAGATCGCCTAAAAATATTTTGGCCAATAAAAAATGGCCTAAGGAGAAATAGTCATCGCTTCGCCATGGGCATTAGTTGTACTTTGGCATTTTAGGGCCATAAATTCAAAATTCTACCTGATTCCTAGATTTTCGTATATTATAGCCTACGCCTCCTACACGATCCTGGGCGCCCGAACCTGAATCGCCCAAATATATTTCGGCCCATCAAGAATGACCTAAGATAAAATAGTCATCGCCTCGCCATGACCCTTACTTGTTTTTTGGTGTTTTAGGGCCATAAAATTAGAATTCCGCCCGATTCCTAGATTTTCGTGTGCTATAGCTCACGCCTACTGCAAGGGCCTGGACGCCGGGACCAGGATTGCCTAAATTTCTGCCTCATCAAAAACGACGTAAAGAATAATAGCCATCGCTTCGCCATGATCGTTACTCGTTTTTTTTTTACATTTTAGGGCCACAAAACCTAAATTTTGCCTGATTCCTAGATTTTCGTGTGTCATAGCCCACGTCTCCTGCACGGGCTCGGGCTCCCGAACCTGAATCGCCTGAAATTGCCGACCCATAAAAAATTACCTAAGGAACAATAGTCCTTGCCTCGCCATGAGTGTTACTCGTTTTTTGGCGTTTTAGGGCCATAAAAATGGGAATTCAACCAGATTCCCAAATTTTCGTGTGCTATAGCCCATGCCTTCTGCGTGGGCCCGGGCATCGAGACCCGGATCGCCTAAAATTTTGTTGGCCCATCAAAAATGACCTAAGGAATAATAGTCACTTCCTTGCCTTGACCGTTACTTGATTTTTGGCGTTTTAGGGCCATAAAACTAGAATTCCGCTCGATTCCTAAATTTTTGTGTCATAGTCCACGCCTCCTGCACGGGTACGGGCGTCCTCATTTGGATCGCCTAAAATTTTGTTGGCCCATCAAAAACGATCTATGAACAATTGTCATTGATTCACCATGGTCGTTCCCTGTTTTTGGTATTTTAGAGCCATAAATATGAATTCGGGACGATTCCCAAATTTTTGTGAACTATAATCCTCGTCATACGCATGAATTCGAGCGACCGACCCCGAATCTTCTAAAATTTTCGGCCCATAAAGAACGATCTAATGAATAATAGTCATTGTTTCGCCATGATCGTTGTTTATTTGCGTTTTAGGGCCATAAAACAGGAATTTAGGACGATTCCCAGATTTTCGTGTGCTATAGTCAACGTCATCGCACGAACTCGAGCAAGTGGAACCAAATCTCCTAAAAAAATTGCAGGTTAATCAAAAACGATCTAATGAAGAATAGTCATGACTTCACCATGACCGTTCGTCGTTTTTTGGTGTTTTAGGATCATAAAATAGGAATTCAAGACGATTTCCTAAATATTCGTGTGCTATAGTCAACACCATGTGCATGAATTTACCCAACCGGCTCTGAATCTCCTAAAATTTTATGGGCCCATCAAAAACAACCTAATAAATATTAATCATCGCTTCGCCATGATCATTCTTCGTTTTCTGGAGGTTTGGGGCCATAAAATATGAATTGAGAACGATTCCCAAATTTTCGTGTGCTACAACAATAGTCAACGCCATAAAGCGATCGGCCCCAAAGTTTACAATGTTTTAGGCCATCAAAAAAATTCTACAAAATCAACATATACTAAAACGCACATGAAAAAGTGAATATAATCACAAATCCGTATTGCATGACCTCGAAATGCCATAAAATGAACTCAAAAGGCAAAAAAGCGACACTAATAATGGCGATGGCGAAGTGATGATTAATGGTCACTAGGCCGTTTCCTATGGACCTACAAAATTTCAGGCCAATAAAAGTCTGTAAAAAAATTCTACAAAATCAACATCTTCTCTTTACTGGATGGACTCGGGACTAATTTTGGTTGTTTAGTTATATTGTCTGATATTTCATTCTGAAAATAGAACAAAAATATTTCCAAGAAAAAAAGTAAAAAAAAACTATATTAAATTTCTCTAAAATGTCTAAGAAACTTACATTATTGATACAACCAGTCGTTGAAGGCGACTAGTCAAACAACAACAATAACAACAATCCAGTTAAATCCCGCCAGTGGAGTCTGACGTCAAATGACAACAATACATTTGATATTTCTAAAAGAGACAGGAAATGTATTAACTAACAATAAATAAATAAATAAATAAATAAATAAATAAGTGGAAATCACTGTAACATATGTGTATACGTAAATACAAACTAAACTTCACTGTTGCATTCAATCTATTTTTGACAAAATCCAAGCAGAACTTAGGTTACCACAATACCAAAAGCAAGTAAAAAGATCAAAACAATCTTCCATTTAAATGTTAATTGCATAAAACTTTATTACCCAATGGAGGCTATGCTCCAATACATCAGATTCTCAGTCAAACAACTATATGTACAGTAAGAATAAAAGAATCTCAAAAGAAAATGATTGAAAAATAGGGAGATGAAAATGAAGAAAGACGCTCGTCTTGGTTCGGATTGGATTAATAGCTTTGTACTGATCTATGAACGAGCTTTCTTAACGATCTGTCACGTATTAATAAAAATTATTAAGAATTATTTATAATATTAACTTTTGTTAACTTAAAATGCTTTCTTTTGTTTTCTTGTTTCCATTAAACTGGACTTTCTACCAACTTGTCTCTGTTCTCTAATTTTTCCTTGCCAAGAATCATCAGTTTTTATAGTAATGTCCTCTGTCATCAAGTTTTGTTGATGGTATCTAAATCCCACATATAACATGAACGCTGCACAAATAAATTGTAAATTTCTCAGTATATATAATAAGGTTTTTCATTGTTTAAACAAAAAAATCATTCACTAAAATATATTTTAATCTGAATTTCTTTCTCTTGTGTGTAAAAATTAGAATGTATATTTGTTACCTGCCCATATTCTGGCAATGATTGAAGAGAAATTCCAAACTAATGTGAAGATTGCAAATCCAACTGCTTTTTTGTGAGTACATGATTCCCAAGCATCTCTAATGTATCTTATCAAAAATGTACCTTCATGTAAAATTCAGCATCACTAATGCGTTTCAAACACGGGATTTAAGTTATATATACATTGACAATATAAAAGAGTATCACTATAGTTTACTAAGTATACTTTGTAAGTTAACAATCTACACTTGTTACCTAAGTTGCTCGGACATGGTGTCTGACCCGGATGCGGATCTAGAGGTCAGATCCTTTGAGATGTAAATTCTAAGATTCAGGGATATGGGTCCTAGAACGGATACGGGTGCGGGGATCCGACTAAAAATAATTCAAAAAAATTTAAAATCTCTTAATTATGAGAAATTTTGTGGAATACTTACATGTAGCTTGTAAAGTGTGAATTTCTTTTTTATTCTAAAGTTGCAGATAAGTAAAGAATTGATTTCCTAGATAAGATATGCTATTTTCTTCAAATCTACTCTATTTTTCGTTCTGATTTCGGGAATCAAATTGTATCTCGTCTCGAATTTTTCTGTCTGTCATGGCCAAAGTACCCAAAATTGTATGACCAGATCCAGTATGGATCCCATACCCACACCCATACTAGTGTCGTGCGCACGGGTGCGGCACCTAAACTGCCATGTCGGAGCAACTTAGCTTGTTACGGACCATTAACTGGCCTAATGATATGCATCAACTTCACAAATTAATAACATAAGTAGTACTTTCAAATCAATGTTGCAATTCTCAACATATTTCATTAAATATAATATACTGGATGTCTAAAACATTTCATAACAATTTGGTTAAAAAGAGATATTTTTTATCTTTAAATATATCTTAATCTTCAAAATACATGGAATGTTTAAGAAGTTAAAACTAATGAAGGAAAAGTAAACAAAAATAAAAAAGAAAGAGAGATTAATTCGTATTTACCGTAAGAGGTTAATTGTGTGGAATAAGAAGAGCAAATTTTTGGTATGACCATAACTCCAAAAAAGCCTGCAAAACAGGAAATAAACAATAGTGAGCAAGCTATGGTTAGAGAAAATTGGCAAAAAAGGAAATAAATCTCAGATTACTCAAATAAAAAGCTTCAATCAGATTAGTAAATAAATTTGATTGGTAAGAACAACACATGCAAGGTCAGCCAATTAATTTGATCTCAGATTACTCAAATATGGAGGCAGCTTTGTATAGTAGGGGTGCGCCGGACCGCCGACGAATAAAAGGTACCCACACCCCAGGCAGAGTTAGTGAGCCATGTGACAAGCAATCATTTCGCGCGTTTCAGGGGCACTTGAGTCGGTCGCCGGCACCCGACAGCGTCTTGACCCCATCCAATATTTTGGCCAATTTCCCCTTTGTACTACCAAAAAACGAGATTCTGGCCTATTCTAGGAAGAATTACTAAAAGGAAGCTAAAACTTCAAAGTTGCATTTCCGTTCTGGTAACTTTCTTTTTCTCTACTGAGAAAAAGAAGTAAAAAAGATCAAACTTGCCTTTGTACAGTTCAAAGTTGAGCAACTTTGTCGGGCGTCAAACTTTTGGTTTAATATTGATCTCGCCGTTAGGAAAAAGTCTCATCTGTTGTCTTGACCCTCAATAATGCTCCAACATAACGATAATTTCAAAAGTTGAGGGGTAACTTTTGGACTTTTTTGTGTGAAGAATTTGGACATGTGGAGTTCATCCATTTGACGTTAGAATTCCGTTAATAGCAAGGACAAATGTAGGACGATTTGCTAACATAAGAGTCCCGGACCAAAAGTATAAACGACAGTAAAATTGAACAATTCTGAATAGTACAATGAGAAACTCGGACCTTTTCCCAAGGAAAAAAAAATCAATAGAAGTCATACATTTTAGACTGAATAAACATTCAAAAGAAGTCATTTTTAAGTAATGCAGACGGAACATTTACAGAAGAACTTACCCAATTTGGATAGTTTCCAAATGGTTATGGAGCTGCCATACCGAGCCAAAAGAAAAAGCAGAACTGCCATCTGCCGGAGGCAAAACTTTTTCAAATTTCCACAACTTCCACAAGATTGGTAAATATTTGAATTCAGATCTAAAAAACTATAAGAAGATAATGAAATCCAATGGAAATGTTTGAACTCTTTACCTTCATTGTAGTCGCAGGATCACCCGAAAAAAGGGCTCTGATTTTCAAAAGAAACTCATTTATAAAAGGAAGTATCAACTTCAGTGCCCACACTGCTTCTTCTTCCCCTACTACATACTCACTCGATTCACCATTATCATTTGCTCTCCTATTTACCCAAAAAAAGATAAAATAAAATCAAATAAAATGTTAGACAAAGCTTTATTGGATAATCTCAAGATATGGTATGATGAGTTTAAGTTATGTGCATTGTATAACTTGTTATACCATCAGGTTGAGCTTGACCTATAACCGATTAAATTGAACGGGTAGTATAAAAATTCTTTATACTGTCGGTATATATTAAATTTCTTTCGCAATATATTACCTGTGAATGAGGGATCTAAAGAGAAAGATTGCAGCAAGATAGACCAGACCTAAGTAGGAAAGCACAGCAATGAAGCTGCAAAAAGCCATAGTTAAGAATACTTTTCATTAAAATGATTCAAGAATTAAGGAATAAGAACAGAGGCGGAGTTAAGATTTGAAGTTTATGGGTTCGGATTCTAGTTCATTCAAGTTACTGAGTTTTTAGTTAATAATTTGTACATATCCAATAAGTTTCTTAAGACAAATACAAAGTTTGGACCAAAGCTACTGGGTTCGGCCGAACCCATATCCCGCATTCTAGCTCTGCCCCTGAATAAGAATCTGATTTTCTCAAGGTGCAAGGTAACAATTTACCTGATATTGAGGTCTTGAGTATATGATGATGAAATAATAGCAAAGGTTCCAATTCCAAAGACTAAAGCTGATTTTGATACATTTCTCCACATCACTAAGTCAACTGCAGAAAATGCTTAAATGAAAATTAGAGCCAATGGTTGCAAGGTAAATACTAACCTTAGCAGTTAAAAATTAAAGTAAGATACACATCACTTAACTATATACGTATGAAAGACACGTGTCTAGCATTGATTGGTTTAGTATAAACACCGGATGCAGATAAATTTTTACCGCAGAATGCGGTATCACATTGAGTACCAAAGCAGATATTAAGAGATTGAACTTACCTAAGCTTTGTAATTTGCTGTTATGTCTAGGATTTACATCTGAAACTGGAACTGGAAAAGCAACAAAATTGAAAATGAAGTCAGACTCAAACTTTGAAACTAAAAGAGGTCAATGAAACAAATCATAAAAGAAAATGCAGTTACCTGATTTGGTTCTAGTTGGACTTGGATTAATTTTGGCATGAATTGAAGTAAGAGGGGGTTGTTTCTTGTTAATTGAAGAAATTGGTATTTGTCTTTTATTACTATACTGATGTTTCTTCTCTTCAATCACAATCTTTTTAGGCTTCTGTATTTGTACTTTAATTTCCTCAACAACAACACTTTCCTTTTCCATTTTCTCATCAATTTCTTCCTCTACTACCTCATCCCATTCTTCTTCTTCCTCTTCATTTTCAAGATTCTTATCAACTTTAGTTGCAAATTTAGCCTCAGAAGTTATCTCCTTCGACCTTAACTTCCGAACCTGTCTGTCCAAAATAGCCGACGAAACCTCATCACCATATGTCAAATTCACCACATTGCTTGTGATAAATTTCTCTTCACAATTTTCCTCAGATTTTGTCTTCTTAATCCCAATTAATGGTTTTTTCTCATTTTCCTTAATTGACCCTTCAATATTCTTACTTAACTCCTCAAGATTGGATTTTTTCAAGATTTTTGAATCAAGATTCTTGCTTTCCTCATCAAGTTCCTTACTTGATACTACTAATTTTGCTTTCCCATTAACAGACTCATACTTTTTCTTGCTCTGAATTGGGATTTTACTCAAATCTTGACACTTTTCATCCAATTTTTTGCTCAAATCAGTTCTTTTAATAGCAATCTGAATTAGGTTTCCTTCAGAATTTTCAGCTTTCCAAGTTTTTCTCTTCCCACTCATAACCCCAACAACACCAAGATTGCATTTTTTTGGCCCCATTTCCAACTTTTTATCCACTTGAGTAAAAAAGGTGCAATTTTTATCATCATTTTCATCTGGGGTTTCTTCAGAACTGTTGCTAATGAGTACTTTAATTCCACCTTTTACTTCATCAAGTTTCATTCTGTTTTCCCAAACAGAACCTGAGGCCACAACACTACCATTATTTCTTGATGATGTGCTCTTTCTTCTATTGCCAACTTCCATATTTCCTCCTTTTTTTTTCAACTCTTTTTCTTGGCTCAGTCTAATGATTCAAGATTGTAATGATTGAGTATTTTTAGTTGTGGGATTTACTGTTTATTGAAGGAGTAATGGGATTAAAGGCTTTTAGCTGAAGAAATTGTGTTTGGTGGAATAGGAAAGTTGTGAAAACAATGGAATCCTAACATAGAGGGAGAACGGACTTTATTTTGCTCCTTTTTCCCTTTTTCTAAAATGATAGTAGTCTTTTAGAGCCGTTTGGACATAAGAATTTTTCCAATTTTTTCCAGAAAATTTTTATTCTTTTTCAAAATTAATGTTTGACCATAAAATTTTTAATTTTCACTTGAATATTAATTTTGAATTTTTCCAAAAAATTTAAATTTTTAAAAAATTATTTTTCAAAATTTTCACTCAGATCACTCACAAATTTAAAAAATAACCTAAAATTATATTCAAATATAACTCTAATTTTCAATTATCATTTTCACTTGAAATTTTTTTTCGCTTTTTTCTAAAATTTTACAATTTTTAAGTCCAAACGCCCACTTAATTTTGTTTGGTTTATTTTATGTAATATGTCTGTTTCTTTTTTGATTTTTCTTTATTCTTTTAGCACCTACTCTGAAGCTGTGAATGAGTGAGAAAAAAGTGAAATGGTTATATTGTGGTGATAAATATATCTCGAAATTTTATAAATTCATAAAATATTTATAAAAAAATCAAAAAATTTAAAATGTTATCTTTGTTAAAGTCGTTAAAGTGATTTATAAATGTTTTTTTTTTTCGTTTAGATCAAATACATCCCAAAAAAATCATAGTATCATATATTCGGAAAACATGTTGCTTAAGCCCTCGAATCACAACAAAAAATCCAGTCAAGGGGACAAACAGAATTGTATTAATAAAGATTCATCTATATAATTATTTTTCTTTCTTAAAAAGAAGTGATAAAATTGGTAGAAAAATGAATTCGGAAAGAATAGGTACACAGTGGATTATGGCATTCATGTCTTAAATACAAGTATTAAAGAAATGCTTATTGTTAATGGTGTGCATGATTGAATTAATCTTGAATAAAAATGAAAGAGAACATATTATCTTTTTTTCTTTTTTGTTTTATTCTTCTTTTCTATTCGTAAAACCGAAAACAATTTCTGTACTTTTTTAAGATAGGAATTAGGACTACATATACACTGCTCTATTCGGACCTCACTCAAATTTTACTAAATTTATTGTTGTTAATGTTATATTCTCCTTTCTTTTCCTTTTAGGTAAGATTTTAAATTTATGAATTCAGAATTTTAATTGTTTTAAATTACTAAATTTTAAATTAATAATTTATATATATTTAATATATTTTTTAAAACAGAATATAAAGTTTGAACTAAAGATACTGAGTTCGACCAAACACGCTTTTGACACTCGCTCCGCCTATGCCCACCCCACGCCCACCCCACCCAATCTTAAAATAGGCTGATTACGTGAAACATTCACATGCTGGTGCAAAAGGACGAAGTAGCTACAGAATCCTATTTTATTGTCATATATATGCCGACCTATCTGACGATATTGTCTATTTGTCCATAAGAACAAAGTGAGTAAGACCTATATATGTTCCAAAGAAAAAAAGGGTGCAAAGTGTTATAAATATATATTATATAATGAATGTTCATTTAGTACTCCGTTGTAAATAAGTTTTTGAAGAAATTTATTCATATGGGATACTGCCGTAAATATATTTATCTATTTAGTACTCTATTGGAAATAAGCCTCCTGAAGAAGCTTATTATTTTGGTACTCCGTTATGAATAAACATTATCCCCGGAAGAAGATTATCTACATTTGGTACAGTAGCAGCTTACAAGCAACTTACACAGTAGTTTGCAGTAGCAGCTTACACAACAACTTCCTTTCTTCTATAAATAGAGGAGATTTAAGTTCATTATGTACGTCAGTTTGAAAGTTCAATAATATATCAGTTTCTCTCTACACTTGTCTTTAGTTTATTTACTTTACAGTCATTATTTTATAACACGTTATCAGCACGAGATTCTGCCTTGAGCACATACTTTGAAAGACGTAGTTATCCTCGTCCGAAGGCATCGGTTCTCGCTCGAAAGTCCATGGATATAAATCAGATCCAATCGTTGTAATTAAGAATTCTACTCAAAATGTTAGTACTTCATTCATATCAGACATTCTTATTTTTTCTACTAACAATATGATTTTTGTTCATTGGTCCTAAAGAGCATAACTGATTTCACTTAGCAGTTCATGCCATAAATTTGTTCCTGAAGAAAAATATTGCGAGAAGGGACCATGATTTATTATTTTCATCTTTATTGATGGCTAAGTATGGAAGCTTTTAAAAAAAATATAGTCATCGGCAGTGGCATATTTCCTAAGTCTTGTTATGACTTAATTTTATGGTTCACTTAAACTCTAGCAGAGTTTGAAAGAAATATACAACCACCAGAAGTGGTTGTGTTTCGTATATCTCATTGTAACTAAGTTTTGTTAACCGCCAGAAGTGGTATATGCCTATAACTACCAGAAGTGATAATTTAGATTTTCTATGGTTACAATTGAAGATAAGTAAGAGAAAATTTCTCTATATTACTTGCATGCCTCTATTTGCTCCTGCAGTAGCATTTCTAAGCTATCACACAATTTGGTGTGATTAATGCACGTTCAGATAATTATGTTC
>MDKI01137828.1:0-13517 GCA_005239505.1 Nicotiana paniculata | reverse complement strand
GAAATATACAAATCTAGAATATTCCTTATTTACTTTTGTTTACTTATCAGGCTCAAAATGGGATACTAAAGATAGTTTTCATTTGGTAGGATAAATCAAAAGGCTCAATCGATCCAAAGATAGCCTAATTCTTTTTCTGAAATCAATATTTTTCTAGGATTTTGCCTTGACCAACAATAGAGGCAAGTTCTAGTTATTGATTATATTGATTTAAGCATGCCTTGATCTTCTTCAAACACTCAAAGTTGCACCACAATAGAAAATTTACATTAGCAAAAATGGAGGCATAAAGTAAGAAGTTTTCAATGTTCTATGAATTTGAAATATTCCTGATATGTTGTCAGAATATGATCGAAAGTTATTTACGTGCAATTTATTCCGTAAAGTCCTTAGAGTTTTTTCTTTTGTAAACAGAAGATAACAAAAAATGACAATAAAATGAGTAACTTTTTTTTTTTTTAAATATAGAAAACGTACTAAATAACATGCATTGATACTTTCATTGCAGGTTTGGCATTTTATCACATTCCAACCAAAAGGTTAAACTATGTACAAGCTATTTTTCATAGCTATCAAAAGATGTTACCTACTGGATGAGCACCTGACAACAAACAAACAAACAACACAAAATAAAATAAATAATAATAATAATAATAATAATAATAATAATAATAATAATAATAATAATAATAATAATATAATAATAATAATAATAACGCTGTTTGCCATAGCTATCAAAAGGATATACCTGCTGGATGACATCTGTAACGACCCGACTGGTCGTTTTGAGCTCTAGCGTGTCGTTCGGGAATTGAATTTCGGGAAGTTTAGAGTTAATTGGAAAGAAAATTCTCATTTCAGAAGCCTTAAGTTGGAGAAATTGACTAATATTAAAATTTTGAGTAAACGACCTCCGAATCAGGATTTGAAGATTCCTAAAGGTTCATATGATGATTTCGGACATGGGCATATGTCCGGATCGGGTTTTGGATAACCCGGGAGCGTTCGATGTGTATTGTGGAAGTCAGCGTTTTTGAAGAAATTTCCTAAGTTTGGCTTATTTCAGTGATATTGATGTCCGTTTGGGATTCCGAGCCTGGGAATAGCTCCGTATGGTGATTCTGGAGTTGGGAGCGCTATCGGAAGTGAATTCGGATGTCCGTAGGTCATTTTGAAGCCATTTGGCTAAAGATAGAAATTTGAAGGTTTTTGAGAAATCCGACCGGAAGTGGAACTTTTGATATCGGGGTCGGAATGCGATTCCGGAAGTTGGAGCAGGTCCGTAATGTCGAATATGACTTGTGTGCAAAATTTGGGGTTAATCGGACGTGATTTGATAGGTTTCGGCATCAGACGTGGAAGTTTGAAATTTCAAGTTCATAAAGTTTGAATTTTTGTGCGATTCGTGATTTCGGCGATGTTTGATGTGATTTGAGGCCTCGAGCAAGTCCGCATTATGTTTTGGAACAAGTTGGTGTAATTTGACAGGGTCCTGGGGGCCTCGGGTGGATTCCAGGTGGTTAACAGATCAATATTTGAAGTTGAGAAAAGCTGAAGTTGATGTCATCTGGTGTGACCGCACCTGCGAGCCGCGCGCCGCAGGTTCGATATTTGGCTGGCTTGGCTGGGAGCGCATGTGCAATGCAATTTTCGCACCTGCGAAGTCGCAGATGCGGACAATGGGGCGCAGATGCAAGTTTTGGCTGGAGCTGAG
Source organism: Nicotiana paniculata (assembly GCA_005239505.1). Taxonomy (NCBI): domain Eukaryota; kingdom Viridiplantae; phylum Streptophyta; class Magnoliopsida; order Solanales; family Solanaceae; genus Nicotiana; species Nicotiana paniculata. Next base: position 11,803 of record MDKI01137828.1, on the reverse strand, counting down.
GAAGCCGCATGTGCGGGAGTTTGGGCGCACCTGCGGGATCGCAGGTGCGAAGGTCGGATCGCAGGTGCAGAAATGAGACCTGGACTGAATGTTTTAAAACGGAAATTTTGTCATTTCTTCTCCCATTTTCATTTGGTATGGGCGATCGTGGGAAGCTTCAAGGAGGAATTTTCGTCAAGGATCACAAGGTAAGTTATTCCAACTCATCTCAAGTTAAATACAAGGTATATGCATGGATTAAAACATGAAAAATTGTGAAAAATTGAAGAAAACCTAGAAAATGATTAATTTGGATTTTTAGCCACGAATTGAGCATGAATATTTGAGTAAATTGTAGATTTGAGCTAGTAAAGCCACGGGTAGCGTTTATCTTCGAGAAATTTCAAATTTTCGGGCACGTGGGCCCGAGGGCATTTTGGTCAATTCACTAGGCGGAGTTGGGAAATTATATAATTTGTATTGTTGCGAATATTAGAGAATATTTTCATTGGTTTGTCGTTATTTTGATAGTTTTGGGGCGTTGTGCGTCCATTGGAGTCGTCAGAAGGGCTTGGAAGCCGGTTATGGAATTTCGGAGCGAGGTAAGTCTCCTTTCTAACTTTGTGAGGAGAAATTGTCCTCCTAGGTGAATTGATTAAGTATGTGCTACTATCTGCGGCTACGTACGCTCGAGGTGACGAGAGTCCGTTCGTAGCTACTATTATGCCATGTCCGGGTAGTCTAGGACCCACTAGCATGCTTTACGTGTTGTACGTGTGATCCTTCCAATAATATTAGACTGTTAATGTTATTGAATCGGTAATTTATATACTAAGAAGGTTAGAATGTACCTTTCTTAACCATTTAGAAAGAGAATTAATTCCTCCGTAGATAATGGTATTCCTGATAAGGTTATATTATTGAATATTATTAAACTTGGCAAATGAGTTTCAAAACAAAGATTTAAATGCTATTTTTCGTGTTCCTTTAAGAATAATTTTACCACTTTCCTGAGTAACTGCTTTCTTGATAAAAATGTAGACTTATTGTGTGAATATCTGTATCTACGGGTGCCTGAGTCGCATGTTTGATTCGCGAGCAAGATAACCCTGTATTTATGTGTATCTATGGGTATCTGAGTCGCATGTATAATACGCGAGCAGGATAACCCTGTATTTAAATAACCGCGTCGCATGATCGATTCGCGAGCGGGGCAGATAGATGCATCTATGGTTCGCGCCGTTCGACCCTCGGCAGTGCATAATTTATTATTGTTGGTCCTCGCCGTTCGACCCTCGGCATTGCTTGCGCATGATATTTACCGCGTATGTGCTGTGATTTTGCCTGATTATTGGCCTGAAAATTTTAAGTTGTCGACTGAAATGACAAGAGATTTAAAGTTATTAAAATTTTGGAAGAAGTTGTTCTTTCCCGTTGATTATTTGTTATTTGATTAAATCATCCATGTTTGATTATTCGTTATTGAAATGACGAAGATTTAAAGTGTTAAATATGGAAGGGTTGATATTATTTATTCCTGATTTTAATAAATTGTCTATGACATTCATGCTTAGTGTCTCACTTGATTATACTAAATTGACCTCTAGCAAGTGTCAAATCGACCTCTCGTCGCTACCTCTATGAGGTTAGGCGGGATACTTATTGGGTACACGTTGTTTTCGTATTCATGCTACACTTGCTGTGCATTTTTATTGCACAACTTTCATAGCGATGTGGCTGGTTTGGAGACTTAGGCGACCCGCATCATCCGGAGGCGATTCGCAGCAGACAGAATCTCCCTCATATTGTATTTCGGACAAGCTTTGTATTATTTGCGAAATTCTTAGAATTTGCTCATGCACTTGTAACACCAGATTTTGGGATGTGTATGAGATGCATTTTATAAATATGGAATATTAAACTGTCGTATTTACTTAACGGATTTTTGTTTAATTATTACGTAATAAGTTAAAGGTAATGATTTCAAAAATATTAAAACAAAAATTTATTTCAACTAATTAATGATTGACTTGCCTGAGGATGATGTCCGGCGCCATCACAAACTTAACTGTACATCGACATCAAAAAGACACTATAAAATTTTCACAGAGAAATGATTGAGTAGAGTTCAACCATCCTCACATTTGGAGTATTGAACAATTTAAATGTTACTGACCGCCGTTTCTTGTTTCATTATTATTGAGAAAGTGAAAATCAAATACAAAGTCTCCAATCTCATCGCATCGCATCGCAAAGGAAATAAGCGAGAAGTATAGTTGGGAAGGATATTCTTCAGTTCCCGAAATTAACTTAACCCCATTCGGACATAATTTCGCAAAAACAATTCATCCTTTCCTTCAATCTTTAACCTGGTTTCTTCATCATTAAGGTCCCTTAAATTATACATATCATTTATTTTGACCTGTAGTGGTCCCTTCTGATTTGTTTATATTAGCATAAAATTCCAGAACTATTTCTTTAACATAAGTACCTGGGTCTTGTACAAATGATTCCCAACCCAAAGAACTATTTCAGTGCCTTATCTCCATCTGTAGGTAAAAATTTCATCCCCCATTCCTCAACTACTTTCCTAGAACTTTCTGAGAAAATCCAACTTGTAGGATCAAGATCTTGTTTTTTCTTATGGACTTGCAAACTATTAATCTACATTAACAAGGATTATTTGATATTATATATTAATATTCAGAAGCATAATATATTTTTATATATAATAGAGTAATAGTGTATATCTATTTGTGGATTTATTGAAGGGTGTGACCAGCGATAGAGGTGGGTTTTTGAGTTTGAGGTAAAAGTAAAATAGTAATTAAATGGACAATATTGGGAAAGTAACAAGAGCGGGTAATGATTGTAAGTTCTGACTCAACACTTGCATTGATGTGATAAATGATTTCAAACCCTTAAAACTTCTTTTGTCTCTTCTCTGCTTATGGTTGTTACCCATCCACTCCTCTTTTTGCTTTGATTTTTTATATATAATATTTAAACTATTTCAAAAAGTATGTCTACACTACTACGTAACTGTGAGAAATCTTTGTTTTATCAATTCTTTCATCTTTTTAAAAATCTTTTATCTCTTTTTTTTTTATTTTTATAGAAAGAGAAATTAGACAATGATATAGTATAAATATCGACACAATTCTTACATGATATGACGATGTATAGGTTTATAAATATATATTATGTAATTAACACACACACACATATAATAAAATATTTTTATGTTTTTTTTTAAATATAAATATTACCTTAAGAAAAGAAAAGAAAAGAAAAACAAAAGAGATAATAGTTCTGAGTTTAATGTCGTCAGCTCGACTTATTATTATTTTTTAAGCAAGAAAGATTGTTGAAACTTGTTTGTCAAATATCCTAGTAACATAAGGCTTCAATCGATGACCATTTACCTTGAACTTTTCTCCCCCATTTATATGTTTTATTTCAATGGCACCATAAGGGATAACTTCCGTTACAATGTATGGCCCTGTCCAGCGTGACTTAAATTTTCCTGAGAATAATCCCAATCGGCTATTGTGCAACAGAACTTGATCTCCAACTTTAAAATCTTTATGGCGGATGAGCTTGTCATGCCATTTTTTGTCTTTTCTTTGTACAATTTAGCATTTTCGTATGCTGTAAGTCTGAATTCTTCCAATTCATCGAGATGCAATAGACGATTTTTACCTGTATCTGGCAAGTTTAGATTTAACAGTTTTATAGCCCAATATGCTTTATGTTCTAATTCCACAGGTAAATGACAAGTTTTTTCAAAAACTAGTCTATAAGGAGATGTGTCATGGGAGTTTTGAAAGCAGTTCTGTATGCCAATAAAACATCATCTAACTTTAAAGACCAATCTTTTCGAGAAGAATGAACAGTTTTTTCTAAAATTCTTTTTAATTCTCTATTGGATACTTCAACTTGTCCTCTTGTTTGAGCATGATATGGAGTTCATGTTTTATGAGTTACTCCATATCTTGACAACAAACTAGCGCATTGTCTATTTATAAAATGAGTTCCTTGATCACTTATTATAACTCGTGGAGTTCCAAATCTAGAAAAAATTATTTTTCTTGAGAAAAGCACAAACAATATGTGCATCATTTTTTCTAGTAGCAATTGCTTCTACCCATTTTAAAACGTAGTCAACAGCTACCAAGATATATTCATAGCCGTTTGAAGGAGGAAAAAGACCCATAAAATCAATGCCCCAAGCATCAAAGATTTCACACACAAAAATAGAGTTAAGAGGCGTTTCATCCCTTTTTGGAATGTTACCGATTCTCTGGCATTTATCGTAAGTGGCGACATAATTCCTTGCATATTTGAATAGAGTAGGCCAGAAAAATCCAAATTCAAGTACTTTAGCTGCTGTCTTTCTTCCTCCATAGTCTCTTCCTACAGCCCCATCATGGCAGTGACTTAAAATATTGTTCATTTCTGGTTCAGGTACACATTTCCTGATTATGTCATATGTACAAGATTTAAACAAATAAGGATCTTCCCAATAATAATGTCTTGCCTCTTTTTAAAGCTTTGTTCTTTGTTCGTAGGAAAAATCTTTTGGAATCCACCCTCCCGCTAAATAATTGGCAATATCAGCAAACCAAGGAGGTCTATTTACAACCGTTGTGACAGAAAAGATATGCTCACCAGGAAATTCCTCTTGGATATCTAGTATTTCAGTAGGAGGATTTTCTAGACGTGACAAATGATCGGCTACCTGATTTTCTGAACCTTTTCTATCTTTTATTTCGAGATCAAATTCTTGCAAAAAGAGTATCCATCTTAGCAATCAAGGTCTAGCATCTTTCTTTGCTAATAGATATTTTAAGGCTGCAGATAAGAACGAAATTTGTCAAACGCAAATACAACTGCCAATAACTCTTTTTCGGTTGTTGCATAATTCATTTGAGATTCATTGAGGGTTCTGCTTGCATAATATTATGGGTCTAAAGATCTTATTTTTCTTTTGTCCCAATATCGCTCCTACTGCTATATCACTTGCATCACACATTATTTCAAATGGTTGGATCCAATCAGGAGAGACAACAATTGGAGCATTAGTCAATTGTTCTTTAAGAAACTCAAATGCTTTTCTGCAATCATCTGAAAATTCAAACTTTACATCTTTCATCAGCAGATTAGTCAAAGGTTTTGAAATTTTTGAAAAGTCTTTTATAAATATTCTATAAAAACCTGCATGCCCTACGAAACTTCTAATACCTTTAATAGTGGTGGGAGGGGGTAATCCTGCTATAAGATCAATTTTAGCTTTATCAACTTCTATTGCTTTAGCAGTGATTTTATGTCCTAAAGCAATCCCCTCTGTTGCCATAAAGTGACACTTTTCCCAGTTAAGAACTAGATTTCTCTCTTCGCATCTTTTAAGCACTAAAGTTAAATGATAGAGACAGTCTTCAAATGTCTTACCAAAAAGTGTGAAATCATCCATGAAAATTTTGAGAAACTTTTCAGTCATATCTGAGAAAATTGCCGACATGCAACGCTGAAATGTAGCGGGAGCGTTACATAGTCCAAATGACATTCTTCTGTAAGCATACGTACCTTGAGGCATGTGAATGTGGTTTTCTCCTGATCTTCTGGAGCAATTGGTATCTGATTATACCCAGAATATCCGTCAAGAAAACAATAAAAACTATGGCCTGTTATTCTTTCAAGCATTTGGTCAATAAAAGGCAAAGGAAAATGATCTTTCCTCGTGGCATCATTAAGTCGTCTGTAATCAATACAGATTTTCCATCCTGTGACTGTTCTTGTAGGTATTAGTTCATTATTTTTTTTTTATTATGGTCATACCTCCTTTATTTGGTACTACATGTACAGGACTTACCCAAGGGCTATCGAATATTGGATAAATGATACCTGCAACTAGAAATTTCACTACTTCTTTCTTGACAACTTCTTGCATTTCCGGGTTAAGTCTCCTTTAGGGTTGGACTATTGGCTTGTAATTATCCTCCATAAGGATCCTATGCGTGCAAATAGCTGGACTGATTCCTTTGATGTCAGCTATAGTCCACCCTAAGGCTCTTTTGTGTTCTCTTAAAACTCTAATTAGTTTTATTTCCTGTTCTGCAGTTAAAGAAGATGAAATAATTACCGAAAATAATTCAGGTTCAAGAAAGATATATTTCAAATGAGAAGGAAGAGTTTTGAATTCAATTTTCGGTTGGACTTCTTCTGGTGAGATTTTCTCATTTTCTGAATCTTTTTGTAGTGTTTCAGCTTCTTCTCTGATTGTGGGACTTTCATCACTTGTGGTACCTGACCTGACCAAACATCTTTCTAATGAATCGGTAATAAATTGATTATCCTTGAATTCATATACAAGGTCAGCTAGTAAGTCAATTTGAAAACAAGACGATGATGACTCATTCCCAGGAAATTTCATCATTTTCTGCATATCAAAAATTATTCTCTCCTCATCAACTCGCAATATTAATTGTCCTTGATGAACATCAATGACCGCTCTTCCTATTGGGAGAAATGGTCTACCTAAAATTAATGGTACCTCAGTATTTTCTTCCATTTCAAGTACTATAAAATCTACTGAAAATACAAATTTATCCACTCTAACGAGGACATTTTCAATTATTCCTTTGGGCCTTTTAGTACTTTGATCAGCTAATTAAAGAGACACACCAGTATCATTCATTTCACCAAGTTCTAATTTTCTGAAAATTGAAAAAGGCATTAAATTTATTGAAGCACCCGAATCACATAATGCCATTTCAAAGTGAGCACCTCCCACAGTACAAGGAATTGTAAAACTTGGATCACCAAGTTTTGTGGAAGCTTATTTTGAAGTATAGCACTGCATTTCTCTGTGAGCTTAGCCACTGAAACTTCTTCCAATTTTCTTTTATTTGACAAAATTTATTTGAGAAATTTAGCATAAGAAGGCATTTGTGTCAAAGCTTTTGTGAAAGGTATATTAATGTAAAGTTGCTTTAAAATATTTAGAAACTTTGAAAATTGTTTGTCAAGCTTTTCTTTTTTCATTTTTTGGGGAAAAGGTAGGGGTACAGAGTGAGGATTTGTCATAAATTCATTTTCTTGTACCTTTCTTCCTTTATCTTTATGTTCTTTTAGAAGTTCAAAGTCTATTTTATTCTCACCTTCATTTACCTGTTCCGCTTCTTTTGAATTTCCTTGTCTATTTGCATATGGCAAGAGTTTTACCTGATCGCAGAGAGATGGCTTTGAGGTGTTCCTTTGAATATTTCTCGGTGTTGCTTGGTAGATTACCTTTCATTTGTTCAGACATGAGGGTTGGTAATTGGATTATCTAGATTTCTAAATTCTTGATGGATGAACTTTGACTTTCAACCTTCTCATCAGTAGCCTTAATGAATTTGTACATCATGTCTTCGAGGCTTTGCTGATGAGATCTTTGGGGTGGTTGTTGATATTTTTGTAAATCTTTTTGCACTCTGTTTTGATTTTGAAAACCAGGTGGTCCTTGTACCTGCTGCTTTTGATTGACAAATCTTTGAGGATTTTCAGCACCATTTGGGTTACTCCACTGGAATCCCGAATGTTTTTGTGCCATGGGACTACCGAATGGATAACTGGTTCTATAACCAATAATATTTATGTGTTCTTCATTTTGTGTTGAAGCTTGGCACTCATGATTGGGATGATTACCTCCACAAACGTCACAATTCTCATGTTGAGATGATGATTGAGTATTTACCTGAAAGGCCTCAACTTTTTGTGTCAGAGTTGCAATTTGTTGCGCTAATGAATTTCAAGCTTCAACCTGATTGAATCCTACTGCTTTCTTAACAATGATTCTGTCAGGGGTCCATTGAACAACATTTTCTAAAATTTCATTGAGCAATTGCATGGCTTCCCCAATGGTTTTGCTCATTATGGATCCTCCTGATGCTGTATCAATAACATTTCTAGCAGAGACTTTAAGACCATGATAAAAAGTATATAAAATGTCAGGTTCTTGGATACCATGGTGTGTGCATTTTCTTAGCATTGATTTTAATCGTTCCCATGCTTGGTATACAAATTCAGTATCTGTTTGCACAAAATTATTAACCTCTTGCTTCATTTCAAATGTTTTTGCAGGTGAAAAATATTTATTAAGAAATTTCTGAGTCATTTGGTCCCATGTAGTGATTGAACCTCTCGGCAGACTTCGCAACCATATTTTGGCTTCACCTTTTAAAGAAAAAGGAAAAAGCCGCAACCTGATAGCGTCTGTTGTGACTCCATTATACCTGCAAGTTTTAACTAATTCAAGAAAATCAATTAAATGGGTGTAAGGATATTCACTCGCACCACCAGTAAACTGTGATGACTGTTGAATAGTTTGGATCAAGCCTGTGCAGATTTCAAAGTTGTTTGCTGCAATTGGTGGTCTCTTCACACTTGATTCCCCTTCAAAATGATCTGGCCTTGCATAATCACGGAGTATTCTATCACGTCGTGGTGCCACCTCATCAAACTGTTCTTCTACTTGATGTGGTGGAAGTTAGTTATTGAGTTCTTCGTTCTCCATTTCCTCTATTGTGAAAATTTGAGATCGCGAGGTTTGTTCTTTTCGCAACAACCGTAAGGATTTTTCAATTTCAGGATCGTATTCGACTAGTTCTCTAGAAGAGGAACGGGTCATACACTTTCTTAAATTTCTACAGAGAAGTTGAAATAGTTAGACAATAAAAAAAATCTGAAATTAGTAGTAGACTTTAGCCAATCCCCGGCAACGACGCCAAAAATTTGACGAGTGTCTGGCGTGTGTATAAATTAAACTCGTACGCTGTCAAATTATAATATAGAAAGATGTCGAACCCACAGATATTGGTTTATCTATTCTACAGACTTTTCTTGCTTTAATTACTATTTGAGAAAACTAGAGAAAGTTGAGTGGTGAAATAACAGACTAAAAATGCATGAATAGAGAAACATAAAATATTTTATTTTTCACAAATATAATAAAAAGTGTTGGGATCCTGACTTCACTTAATATTTTAATTTTATAATAGATATGCTTATTCTTCAATTTCTATTTCTCACAAATGTATATTCTCACAATTACATTTATATATTATTACTTAAGTTGAACAATTAATTGCACTCCTCTCAGTTATACAAATTAATCGACAAAATAATAATATTACAGAGCTAGAAATATATACTTGAACTAAAGCATGCCCTTTTTAGTAAGTCCCTTTCGATTTCCCTACTTGTTATAACTGATTACTACAATATTCGTCTCTTTCGATTAGAAATAAGTGTAAAATCAATTTTAACATATAAGAGCTAGATGTCACTAAATAGAAGTTAACATCTATCAATACCAAATTTTACTGTATTACTTCTTCCGCCTCTTTCGATTACAAAATTAGTAAGAAGTTAATATATAGTACGAAATATATAGATGTTAACAAATTAAATAACACCCAACTATAAAGCAAATAAAATTTAAATGAAAAGCTTCAGCTCAAGTATGTGAAATTGAGGAATAATATCTACTATTATATAGAAATATTAAGATCCATCATTCTCCCAACACAAGAAAAGTTACTCCATAATGGAGTTAGTACTGACAATGAAAATATTCTTGTCCATTAGATAAGAAAATAGAAAGAAATATTCAGAAAGAATAATTCCTCCTATTTAATTAAAAGCAGGATATAGAGTAATTTTCAAAGCTAAAATTTATTAGGAACTAGTAACAAAAGCCACAGTAATGACTGGGCAAAAATTCAAAGAACTGAACAACTGATTGAAAATGAAAAGGAAAGACTCTGAAATGGATTTAGTTGTCTGCTGAGCTCTCCTTCTCTCCCCCTTTTTTCATCATATGCCGAAGCATGCTTTTATAATCAAACCATAACAAGTTGGTTTGATTATAGCTGCTTGTTTTGGTTATGAAAGATTCTTTTAGTTTTGGATCTGGTTATGGCCACTTTGATGTAGTAGATGGATTTTATGCCAGTTCATATTTTGTCGTAACTTGCTTTTTTTCTTGAAGTCTTATTGCTTTTGCTCCAATTTTTCTCGTAACATTTCATGCGAAATCAAGTTAAATTTGTGAAAGAAACATGATAATTTTTATACTTTTATGAAGAAAGTTATACATTAAAATCAGGTAAAATATACTTATCAGGGGGCATCACCCTCAGATGTTATATTGTCGAGGGAAGTATTTCGTGTCAAAGGGTATCGATAGGGAAGCTTTGTAACAGGCCAAACGGTTAAATGAACTGTGTCCATATAGATTAGTCGAGCCCCAATGACAAAACATGTATGAATGTATAAATTATTCAAAGAAGCATTTTTTCCTTATCAAACATCTTGTGTCTCAAAGAAATCTACTATACAAGCTCCATGCTTATGATTTTGTGAGAAATGGCTCAAGGGCCAAGTACAATTATACCTCGAATGGTAAAAGGCTCAAGGGACAAGTGCAAATATATCTCGAACACTCGGAGATTAATTCTTCAAACAAGTTCGAAGTGTTATTGAGAAATAAGCCCAATAGCATACCCAAAGACTACGACCAAACTAATGCGGCTCGGAGATGTCTGAATCCCGCAATAAAAATAGGCCTTTGAATTCTTTGAAAATCAGTCAAAAAAGGCTACCCTCGGCAAAATAATCAAAAGGGATTCGATAAAACCAACCCTCGAAAAACCTTAAGCGGTATCAAATTATCCTAACACAAACATGCTAAGGCACAAAAAGCAAAAGGGGTTTCGATTAACATTGAACCCTCAAAAATTCAATGGGTAAAAAATACATGCTAAGACATACAAAAAAATTTACTAAGTCTTTTAAGATGAAAGAGGGAAATAATAGCCATACTTTAGAGGCCATATCGGCCAAATTTAAAGAGCCTGAGGGCCAATACCCTTAGAGTTCGAGATTTTATTCTCACTCAATTCGAACCTAAGGGTTCCACTATTTCAAGATCAAATAAAAATTCACTCGACTATTGCTCGAGGACTCATCATTACTCGATACAAACCTTAATGGGTCTGTTACTGTGAATTCGAACCTTACTCTAACTCGACTATAAAAATAGTGCAATTATGGCTTCGATCAAGCCACCCGAAATCAAAATCCGAACATATTGTTGAGCTCCGGGACCCGCCCTCGCTTAACCAATAAACCTAAGGGTTTTTTCTACTCTAAGTTCGAGTTAGTACTCGCTTAATTATAGAGGCTGCAGCAACCCGATTGCAACAGAAATTTCACAAGGCAACAGAGTGAGTCAAGTTACTCATAAGGCATGGAGTATATCAGAATTTTCACAAGGCGAAAGCAAAACAGGGTTTATTACAAAACAGAAATCAGAGACAAACCAGAATTAAAAGGGATCTTTCATATAGGCAAAGTAGTTACAAAGACCACACAGGGTCTTACACAAAAATCCAAAAGCAAAAGGAGAAAAATATTCTAAGCGCCTAATTTGCCTCGGGAGCCGCATCTTCGGGAGCTTCGTCTTCATCTCCTCTGCTCTCGGATCCATTCGCGGAGTCTTCATCATCGGAAAGAAAAGTTACGGCCTCGTATTCCAACACCTTCACATTCTCGATGTCGGTCGTGAGCGTACCTCCTCAAGTGTGTCTCTCTGAGACTGGCGCTTAGCATGCTCGGAAATGCAGGATAATCTAACTTGGGCAGCATCAGAAATTTCCTTTGCCCGAGCGTTAGCGGCTTCAGCGTCATCTCGGTAGGAGGCTGATCACGCTCAACTATGTCTTGTAGAAGACTAAGAGGGAGTTGCAATTATAATCCGGGGTATTACGCCCAGAGTCGA
>MDKI01265680.1:0-37589 GCA_005239505.1 Nicotiana paniculata | reverse complement strand
CCAGATTATATTTGCAGCGCCCGTTTAGTCTTTTTATAAGACATAGTTGAGCGTGATCATGGTCCTTTTCCTGAAAAGGAAAAACATTCCAGACTCGAAGATACATAGTTTCTTAGATGATGACTGCTTAACCCTTTTAAAACACCCATCAGAAAGTGTAACCCTAGACCGGGAATTATGTTATTTCCTCACGTCTTTGCAGGTCTGTGACGACTCGGTCGGTCGTCTTAAGAATTAACACTCTGATCCCCTATTAACTGTTTTCCCCAAGTCTATTTCTACTAAATTGAATTGCCGGGACGTTCGGTTTTGAGTTTCGGAGAGTTTTGGGACACTTAGTCCCTAAATGAGAGCTTAAGTATTGGAAAGTTGCCCGTAGTTAGAGTAGTGTGAATACGGCCTCGGAATGAAAATCTGATGGTTCCGTTAGCTCCGTTACGTGATTTCAGGGTTGGGAGCGTGTTCGGAATGTATTTTGGAAGTCCGTAGCTCAATTAGGCTTGAAATGCCGAAGTTTGAATTTTTGAAGTTTCCAGTCCGATAGTGAGTTTTTGATCTGGGGTCAGAATGGAATTCTAGAAGTTGCAGTAGTTCCGTCATGTCATTTGGGATGTATGTGCAAAATTTGAGGTCATTCGGATAAGTTAAGACGTGCTTCGGCGTCGGATGTGAATTCTAGAATTTTTCAAAGTTTCTAGGCTTGAACCTATGCATAATCGATGTTTTTGATGTTATGAAACATGTTTTTAAGACTCGACCTAGTTCAAAAAATGTGTTAAGGTTGGTTGGCGGTTTTGGTTGAGGTCCCGGGGGCCTCGGGGTTGTTTCAGATGCTTAACGGGTGAAAATTTTGGAATTTGATGCTGCTGAACCAGGCTCTTCTGGTGTCCTCGCACCTGCGAAGGTTTTTTCCGCAGGTGCGGACACACAGGCGTGTGGGCCATGATCGCAGGTGCGATAGAGGGGAGATTAGGCCAGTGGTCGCAGGTGCGACCTGGGTTCCGCAGGTGCGGGATCGCAGGCGCGACCAAACGACCGCAGGTGCGGCCCCAGTGTAACTTAAGTGACTTTCACACCTGCGATGCCTTTTCCGCAGGTGCGGATTGCCTGTGTGATTTATTCCAAATCTGACAGTTCATCTCATTCTTCTAAAAATCGGGTGGGAGCTCAAGAAGTGGCGATTTTATGTGGGTTTTGAAGAGAAGGATCATAGATAACATTTTCTAATCCTAATTCATTGTTAGAACATTAATTCCCGTTGTTTTCTTTAGTTTAATTATCAAAAAATGGGGGAAAACTATAGGAAAGGGGTGAGATTTTTCCAATCCAAGATTCTGAAAAATTTTGGGGGTTTTGGTATCGGATTTCGATTGTTTTTGGTTGAATGAGTCAGTGAATGAATGGGTGTCCGGAAAATATAACTTTTACCCTATTCCGAGACGTGGGCCTGAGGGGCATTTTGGTCATTTTACCTAATTTCGCGCCTTAGCTTGAATTAAACAGTAACAATCAGTTGTATGAGATGTTATTTACGATATCTAATTGAATTGTATAGATTTGGGCCATTTGGAGTCGGATACTCGTGGCAAACGTGTGGTTTCGAGTTGATTTTGAGCTGGTTCGAGGTAAGTGGCTTGTCTAACCTTGTGTGGGGGACCTTTCCCCTTAGGGTGTGATAGTTGGTAATTGAATGCCATGTACGTGAGGTGACGAGTGCGTACTTGTGTTAATTGTTGAAAATCCGGTTTTACTTTAAATATTCAGACTGAGTTTCTTTCTTACCTGCTTTATTCCACTTGCCATTATAGCCTATGTTAGTTTAGAAAAGCATGCTTAGTTTAGAAAAGCATGCCTAGTTTCTTACCGGTACTACGCGAAGCATGTTAGGCTATAACTACTCGTTACCTTGTATTTTGCACTCTGTTTCTTAATGTCTTCTTGTTCTGGCTGCGTATTTACTTTTGGACTATGGGATGGTATCCCGGGAGATCCCCCTGCGTATTTACTTTGGGACTATGGGACGGTATCTCGGGAGATCGCCCTGCATATTTACTTTAGGACTATGGGACGGTATCCCAAGAGATCCCCCTGCATATTTACTTTGCGACTACGGGACGGTATCCCGGGTGATCCCCCTACATATTTAATTTGGGACTACGGGACGGTATCCCGGGAGATCCTTCGGATATACATATGATGGACTACGGGACAGTATCTCGGGAAATCCTTCAGATATACATATGATGGACTACGGGACGGTATCCAGGGAGATCTTTCGGATATACATATGATGGACTGCGGGGCGGTATCCCGGGAGATCCTTCGGATTTACATATGATGGACTACGGGACGGTATCCCGGGACATCCTTCGGATATACATATAATGGACTGCCGGACGATATCCTGGGAGATCCACTAGACATTTGAGAAAAGGACTACAGGACGGTATCTTGGGAGATCCTCATTGTTACCTTTGTTATCGAGCTTTTCATATTCCGTGTTTACTCTGTTCTTGTGTTTCATTAGTGGTTTGTCTGACCTGCCTTACTTCACTGCTGTATTCACTATTACTGTCTGTTTTCATAGTGTGAATCCCTATTATATTGTTTGACCTCAGTAGGGCCCTAACCTTCCTCGTCACTACCCTACCGAGGTTAAGCTTGGAACTTATTGAGTACCGCTGTGGTGTACTCATGCCCTTTCCTACGCATATTTCCATGTGCAGATCCAGGTACCTCCACAGAGGCGCACTATCCTCGAGGTTGAGAGATCCAGTAGAGACTTCGAAGTACATCTTCCGCGTCCAGAGACCAGGAGTCTCTATTTTATTCCAGCTTTTGTGAAAAGTTTATCCTTCCTTATAGTTGTATAGTCATTCTAGAGTTAGAGCAGTGTATTATATTCTGTTAGCCTGCTGTTCCTGTGAGTTTCTGGGTTTTGGGGTGATGTTGTAGACTTCCGCATTATTTTGGGTTGTATATACCAAGTGGCCTTCATATACAGTCTTTCTTTTAGATTGTTCAACTTTATTTTACTTAATTATTTTGCAAGTTATGTTGATATTCCGCATTTCTAGGCTTACCTAGTTATAGGGACTAGGTTCCATCACGACATGTTCATGTAGGGAGAACTGGGGTTGTGACAAGTTGGTATCAGAGCTCTAGGTTCATAGGAGTCACAAAACACAGGCCGGTTTATAAGAGTCTCGCTGATCGGTACAAAGACGTCTGTACTTATCTACGAGAGGCTATGTAACTGTTTAGGAAAAATCTTCACTTCATTGATTTCCTTGTCGTGCAATATTTTTGACATCGATTCTAAACCTCTATTTTTTATTCTCTCACAGATAGTGAGGACACGTGCTACTCGGGATGATCAGGCACCCGTGCCCCCTTTAGTAGCCGTCAGAAGCCGGGGCCGAGGTAGAGACCGAGGACGCGCACGTGGTGCAACAAGAGCACTTGCACGAGCTACCGCCGAGGTACCACCAGCAGATCTATCCGAGGTCTAGACACCTGATACGCCTACTTCCACTACTACTCCATCCCTTCAGGAGACATTAGCTCAGTTCTTGTCCATGTACACCACTCTGGCTCAGGCAGGGTTGCTTCCCCTTGCTGCAGCCATATCCCAGGCCGGGGGAGGAGCACAGACTCCCACCGCCCGCACTCCTGAGCAGCGAGTGCATATGGAGAAGGTTCCAGAGATCATTCATGTATTGTATATACTACCAGTTCAGCCCGAGGAATGGTCAGCTGCTTCGGAGGACGAGCAGCGGAGACTTGAGAGGTTCAAGAAGTATGACCCTCCGGTATTCAGTGGACTAGCATCAAATGATGCCTTGGGATTTCTAGAGGGGTGTCACCGTATTCTTCGCACTATGGGCATAGCCGAATCTAGTGGGGTTTCCTTTACTACCTTCCAGCTTCGCGAAGCCGCCTATGATTGGTGGCGCACCTATGAGTTAGACGGTCCAGACGAGGCTGCTTCACTGACCTGGACCTAGTTCTCAGATGTGTTCCTGAGAGAGTTTTTTCCTCAGAGCCTCAGGGACGCATGACGCGCAGAGTTTGAGCATTTGCGCCAGGGTGCTATGACAGTTTCAGAATATGCTATCCGTTACACCAGATTGGCTAGGCATACAATGACTACTGTCCACGAGAGGGTTCGCTAGTTCATCGAGGGTCTTATCCCACCCATCAGATCCAGCATGGCTCGAGAGTTGGATATGGACATTCCTTATTAGCAGGTAGTGAGCATTGCTAGGAGGATCGAGGGTATGCTCTCTATGGAGCGAGAGGAGAGGGAGGCTAAGAGGTCTCGAGAGCCGGGCCACTACTCTGGTGCCCATACCCCAACAACAGGTCGTCATGGTAGGGGCTATATGGTCTACCCAGTTCATTCAGCTCTTCCAGCAGCCAGCGGTACCCCAGCTCCACCCAGGCCTCAGAAGCCTTATTATGCACCTCCAGTTTCTAGCGCGCCTCCTACGCGGGGTCCTTTCAGAGGTCAGTCTAGCAGACCTGGCCCTAGCCAGTCACAGCCACCACGTCCTCCCAGAGCTTGTTTCGAGTGTGGAGATACATGCATATGGTTAGGGACCGCCCCGGACTTGGTAGGGGTGCCTCTTCACAGACTTTTCAGCCACAGCGTGCTCAGCAGAGTTCTCAGGCCATGATCACAGATCCAGCTGATACCCCACCAGCCCAGCTAGATAGGGGCAGAGGTTGGGGAGGTAGAGGTCGCCCTCGAGGGGGAGGCCAGGCCATGCCAGATATTATGCTATTCCTGCTCGTATCGAGGCTGTTGCCTCTAATTCAGTCATGACAGGTATTGTACTGGTTTGTCACAGAGATGCATCGATTTTATTCGATCCAGGCTCCACGTATTCTTATGTGTATTCTTATTTTTCTCCGCATTTAGGTATAGCCCGAGATTCTTTGGGTTCTCCTGTTTATGTTTCTACTCCGGTGGGGGGTTCTCTTGTTGTGGACCGCGTTTATCGGTCGTGTTTGGTTACTGTTCGTAGTTTTGAGACCAGTGCGGATTTATTGTTACTCGATATGGTAGATTTTGATATTATATTGGGCATGGACTGGTTGTCGCCCCATTATGCTATTCTTGATTTTCACGCCAAGACCGTGACACTGGCTATGCCAGGTATTCCGCGTGTTGAGTGGAGTGGTACCTTATATCACACTCCCAGTAGAGTTATCTCTTTTCTTAGAGCTCAGTGTATGGTTGAGAAGGGGTGTGCCGCGTATTTAGCTTATGTGAGAGATGTCAGTGTTGATACCCCGTCTGTTGATTCAGTTCTAGTGGTGCGGGAATATCCCGATGTTTTTCCAGCTAATCTTCCGGGCATGCTGCCAGATAGAAACATTGATTTTGGCATTGATTTTATTGCCGGGCACTCAACCCATTTCCATTCCTCCGTACCGTATGGCTCTTCCTGAGTTGAAGGAATTGAAGGATCAGTTACAAGAATTGCTTGATAAGGGTTTTATTCGACCCAGTGTTTCACCTTGGGGTGTTCCTGTCTTGTTTGTGAAGAAAAAGGTTGGTTCTATGCACATGTGTATTGATTATTGCCAGTTGAACAAGGTTACAGTGAAGAACTGTTATCCCTTGCCTCGTATTGATGATTTATTTGACCAGCTTCAAGGCGCACATGTAATTTCTAAGATTGATTGATTTGCGCTCAGGTTACCATCAGTTGAAGATTCGGGAGCCGGATATCCCGAATACTGCTTCCATGACTCGGTATGGCCATTTCGAGTTTCCAGTTATGTCATTCGGGCTGACTAATGCCCCCGCAACATTTATGCATTTGATGCACAGTGTGTTCAGGCCATATCTCGACTCGTTCGTCATTGTTTTCATAGGTGATATTCTTGTTTACTCCCGGAGTCGCGAAGATCATGAGAAGCACCTGAAGACAATGCTTCAGACCTTGAGAGAGAAGAAGTTGTATGCAAAGTTCTCAAAATGTGAGTTTTGGTTGAGTTTTGTGGAATTCTTAGGCCACGTGGTATCGAGTGAGGTTATTCGAGTGGATCCGAAGAAGGTAGAGGCCGTGCAGAGTTGGCCCAGGCCGTGCTCAGTTATAGAGATTCACAGTTTCCTTGGCTTGGCAGGTCACTACCGCCGTTTTGTGGAGGGATTTTCATCGATTGCAGTCCCTATGACTAGATTGACCCAGAAGGTTTCTCCATCTCAGTGGACAGAGGAGTGTGAGGTGAGCTGTCAGAAGCTCAAGACATCTTTGACTACAGCCCTAATCTTGATATTTCCTACTGGTTCGGGGTCTTATATAGTTTATTTTGATGCCTCGCGAGTTAGACTTGGAGCGGTGTCGATGCAGGACGATACGGTGACTGCCTACGCGTCCAGACATTTGAAGATATATGAGAAGAATTACCCTGTCCATGACCTTGAGTTAGATGTCATTGTTCATGCCTTGAAGATCTGGCGTCATTATTTGTACGGTGTGCCTTGTGAGATTTATACTGACCACCGGAGTTTGCAGCACATGTTCAGGCAGAAGGATCTAAATGTGCGCCAGCGTAGATGGTTAGAGTTGCTAAAGGACTATGACATCACTATATTATACCACCCGGGGAAGGCCAATGTGGTGGCCGATGCCTTGAGTCGCCGGGCGGAGAGTTTGGCATACCTTCATGCAGTTGAGAGGCCTCTAGCCTTAGATGTTCAGTCCTTAGCCAGTCAGTTCATGAGATTGGATCTTTCTGAGCCTTGCCGGGTATTAGCTTGTGTGGTTTCTCGGTCTTCCTTATTCGATCATATCAGGGAGCGGCAGTACGATGATCCTCATTTGCTTGTCCTCAAGGACACGGTCCAGCACGGTGATGTCAGAGATGTGATCATTGGAGATGACGGGGTATTGAGGATGCAGGGTCGTATTTGTGTGCCCAATGTTGATGGGCTTCGCGAGTTGATTTTAGCAGAGGCCCATAGTTCGCGGTATTCCATCCATCCGGATACTGCGAAGATGTATCAGGATTTGAGGCAACACTATTGGTGGCGAAGAATGAAGAAGGATATAGCAGAGTTTGTAGCCAAGTGCCTCAACTGTCACCAGGTCAAATGTGAGCATTAGGGACCGGGAGGGTTACTTCAGCAGATTGAGCTTCCAGAGTGGAAGTGGGAGCGGATCACCATGGACTTTGTGGTTGGACTTCCTCGTACTTTGAGGAAGCATGATGTTATTTTGGTGATTGTGGATCGGTTGACCAAATCAGCCCATTTCATTCCGGTTCTGACTACTTATTCATCGGAGCGGTTGGCGGAGATTTATATTCGGGAGATCGTTCGTCTGCATGGTATTCCAGTTTCTATTATTTCAGACAAAGGTACTAAGTTCACTTCACAGTTCAGGAGAGCCGTTCAGCATGAATTAGGTACCAGGGTGGAGTTGAGCACAACATTTCACCCCCAGACGGATGGACAGTCCGAGTGCACTATTCAGATTCTTGAGGATATGCTCCGTGCGTGTGTGATTGAGTTTGGAGGGTCTTGGGATCAATTCTTTCCATTGGCGGAGTTTACTTACAACAACAATTATCAATCCAACATTCAGATGGCGCCGTATGAGGCTTTATATGGTAAGAGGTGCAGATCTCCGGTGGGTTGGTTCGAGTCGGGTGAGGCCAGGATATTGGGCACAGAGTTGGTTCAGGATGCATTGGAGAAGGTCAAGGTGATTCAGGATAGACTCCGTACATCCCAGTCCAGATAGAAGAGTTATGCGGACCGGAAGCTTCGTGATGTTTCATATATGGTCGGAGAGCGGGCTCTGCTTCGAGTTTCGCTTATGAAGGGCATTATGAGATTTGGTTAGAAAGGGAAGTTGAGTCCGAGGTTTCTTGGCCCTTTTGAGATATTGAGGCGTGTTGGGGAGGTTTCTTATGAGCTTGCCTTACCTCCCAACTTGGCAGGAGTTCATTCGGTATTTCATGTTTCGATGATTCGGAGGTATCACGATGACCCGTCTCATGTCTTAGATTTCACCTCAGTCCAATTAGACAAGGATCTATCATATGTTGAGGAGCCTGTAGCTATATTGGACAAGCAGGTCAGAAAGCTCAGGTCAAAGAACATTGCTTCAGTAAAGTCTCAGTGGAAGGGTCAGCCGGTCGAGGAAGCGACCTGGGAGACGAGCAGGATATGCGTAGCAGTTACCCTCATCTTTTCACTACTTCAGGTATGTCTTTATGCTCGTTCGAGGACGAACAAATTCTTAAGTGTAGGAGGATGTGAAGACCCGGTTGGTCGTCTTAAGAATTAACGCTCCGATCCTCTATTAACTATTTTCCCCAAGACTATTTCTGCTAAATTGAATTGCCGGGACATTCGGTTTTGAGTTTCGGAGAGTTTTGGGACACTTAGTCCCTAAATGAGAGCTTAAGTGTTGGAAAGTTGCCCGTAGTTGGAGATGTGTGAAGACGGCCTCGGAATGGAAATCCGATGGTTCCGTTAAATCCGTTAGGTGATTTCGGGTTGGGATCTTGTTCAGAATGTATCTTGGAAGTCCGTAGCTCAATTAGGCTTGAAATGCCGAAGTTTGAAATTTTGAAGTTTCTAGTCCGATAGTGAGTTTTTAATCTGAGGGTCGGAATGGAATTCCGGAAGTTTCAGTAGTTCCGTCATGTCATTTGGGATGTGTGTGCAAAATTTGAGGTCATTCGGATAAGTTTAAACGTGTTTCGGCGTCGGATGTGAATTCTAGAATTTTCGTAAGTTTCTAGGCTTGAACCTATGCATAATCGATGTTTTTAGACGTTATGAGACGTGTTTTTAAGACTTGACCTAGTTCAAATAAGGTGTTAAGGTTGGTTGGTTGTTTTGGTTGAGGTCCTGGGGGCCTCGGGGTTGTTTCGGATGCTTAACAAGTGAAAATTTGGGAATTTGCTGCTGTTGAACCAGGCTCTTCTGGTGTCCTCGCACCTGCAAAGGTTTTTTCCGCAGGTGCGGACTCGCAGGTGCGTGGGCCATGATCGCAGGTGCGATAGAGGGGAGATTAGGCCAGTGGTCGCAGGTGCGACCTGGGTTCTGCAGGTGCGAGACTGCAGGCGCGACCAAACGACCGCAGGTGCGGCCCCAGTGTAACTTAAGTGACTTTCGCACCTGTGATGCTTTTTCCGCAGGTGCGGTTATCGAGCCCGCATGTGCGGACTGCTTGTGTGATATATTCCAAATCCGAGAGTTCATCTCATTATTCTAAAACTCGGGTGGGAGCTCAAGAAGTGGCGATTTTCTGTGGGTTTTGAAGATAAGGATCATAGATAACATTTTCTAATCCTAATTCATTGTTAGACCATTAATTCCCATTGTTTTCTTTAGTTTAATTATCAAAACTGGGGGAAAAACCATAGGAAAGGGATGAGATTTTCCCAATCCGAGATTCTGAAAAATTGTGGGGTTTGTGGCATCGGATTTCGATTGTTTCTGGTTGAATGAGTTTGTGAGTGAATGGGTATCCGGAAAATATAACTTTTACCCGATGCCAAAATGTGGGCCCGAGGGACGTTTTGGTCATTTAACCTAATTTCGCGCCTTAGCTTGAATTAAACATTAAAAATCAGTTGTATGAGATGTTATTTACGATATGTAATTGAATTCTATAGATTTGGGCCAGTTGGAGTCGGATACTCGTGGCAAACGTGTGGTTTCGAGTTGATTTTGAGCTAGTTCAAGGTAAGTGGCTTGTCTAACCTTGTGTGGGGGACCTTTCCCCTTAGGGTGTGATATTTGGTAATTGAATGCCTTGTACGTGAGGTGACGAGCGCGTACTTGTGCTAAATGTTGAAAATTCAATTTTACTTTAAATATTCAGACTGAGTTTCTTTCTTACCTGCTTTATTCTACTTGCCATTATAGCGTATGTTAGATTAGAAAAGCATGCTTAGTTGACTTGAATTGCCTATTTACTTAAGTTGCTTTAATTGTACTACGCGAAGTATGTTAGGCTAGAACTACTCGTTACCTTGTATTTTCACTCTATTTCTAAATGTCTTCTTGTTGTGGCTGTGTATTTACTTTGGGACTACGGGACGGTATCGCAGGAGATCCCCCTGCGTATTTACTTTGGGACTACGAGACGGTATCGCGGGAGATCCCCCTGCATATTTACTTTGGGACTACGAGATGGTATCCCGGGAGATCCCCCTGCATATTTAATATGGGACTACGGGACGGTATCCCGGGAGATCCTTCAAATATACATATGATGCACTATGGGACGGTATCCCGGGAGATCCTTCGGATATACATATGTTGGACTACGGGACGGTATCCCGGGAGATCCTTCGAATATACATATGATGGACTACGGGACGGTATCCCGGGAGATCCTTCGAATATACGTATGATGGACTACAGGACGGTATCCCGATAGATCCTTCGGATATACATATGATGGACTACGGGACGATATCCCTGGAGATCCTTCGGATATACATATGATGGACTATGGGACAGTATCCCGGGAGATCCTTCGGATATACATATAATGGACTGCGGGACGGTATCCCGGGAGAAACACTAGACAATTGTGAAAAGGACTACAGGACGGTATCCTGGGAGATCCTCATTGTTACCTTTGTTATCGAGCTGCTCATATTCCGTGTTTACTCTGTTCTTGTGTTTCGTTAGTGTTTTGTCTGACCTGCCTTACTTTACTGCTGTATTCACTAGTACTGTCTGTTTTCATACTGTGAATCCCTATTATATTGTTTGACCTCAGTAGGGCCCTGACCTTCCTCGTCACTACCCGACCGAGGTTAGGATTGGCACTTACTGAGTATCGCTGTGTGGTACTCATGCCCTTTCTTGCTCATATTTTTCATGTGCAGATCCAAGTACTTCCACTCAGGCGCACTATCCCCGAGGTAGAGAGATCCAGTAGAGACTTCGAGGTACATATGCCGCGTCCGCAGACCAGGAGTCTCTATCTTATTCCAGCTTTTGTGAAAAGTTTATCCTTCCTTACACCTCTATAGACATTCTAGAGTTAGAGCAGTGTATTATATTCTGTTATCCTGTGGTTCCCGTGAGTTTCCGGGTTTTGGGGTGATGTTGTAGACTTCCGCATTATTTTGGGTTGTATATGCCAAATGGCCTTCATATACAGTCTTTCTTTTAGATTGTTCAACTTTCTTTTACTTAATTATTCCGCAAGTTATGTTGATATTCCGCATTGCTAGGCTTACCTAGTTATAGGGACTAGGTGCCATCAAGACATGTTCACGGTGGGCGAACTGGGGTCGTGACAAGGTCTAATATCATCATCTGGTGATGGGTTAGCTTTGTGCCTATCATCTAAAAAAGTTAGTAAAATTTTTAAATGGTCAAAATAAAATCGAACGTGTGATACCTGATAGGGGTATTCTTTTCTTTTAGAAGTAATACTTCTTTATATGGATGGCGTTCCAGCTTGTTGGTAGAACTCTGACGTCCATAGCTTTCATCTCATAGGCGCCTTTCCCAGCTACGCCTCAGATTTTGTAAGGTCCTTCCCAGTTTGGATATAGCTTTCCTGCACCTACTTCTTTCTTAAAGTACCTGAGATGAGCTTTATGGTTGTAATAACGCTCTATGATTTGTTTTTGAGCTGCCATCCGTATCAATGATGCTTCTCTCCGTGGTTCGAGCAGGTCCAGGTTGGTCCTTATTTCTTCGTTGTTTTTACCTTTCATGGCTGTTGAAAACCTTATGCTTGGTTCGCCAATCTCCACGGGTATTAAGGCTTCTGAGCCATAAACAAGTGCGAATGGATTTTCTCCCGTGGCTATCTTTGAAGTTGTTCTGTATGCCCATAGTACCGCTGGTAACTCATCAGGCCAGTTTTCATTGGCTTTATCCAGCCGTTTCTTTCGATTGTTGATGATGACCTTATTTGTTGACTCATCTTGACCATTAGCCACGGGGTGGTACGGCGTTGAAGTGATCCGCTTGATTTGCCAACTTTCGAAGAATTCTGTGACTTGCAAGACTATGAATTGTGGGCCATTATCGCACACGATTTCCTTTGGTATTCCAAAGCGGCATATTATGTTTCGCCATAAGAAGATTTTAACTTCCTTTTCTCGCACTTATTTGAACGCTTATGCCTCTACCCATTTTGTAAAATAGTCGGTTAGCACAAGTAAAAACCGTACCTGTTCTTTAGCTGTGGGAAGAGGTCCCACTATGTCCATACCCAATTTCATGAAAGGCCATGGGGATATTATTGGATGTAATAATTTCGCTGGTTGATGCATGTTATTAGCAAACCTTTGGCATCTGTCACATTTGGATATGAAATTCTCGGCTTCTTCTTCCATCTTAGGCCAATAGTATCTAGCTCTGATTAATGTTTTCACTAAGGATCTCGCCCCTGAGTGATTTCCACAGTGTCCTTCATGGACTTCTTTCATCACAAATTTCATTTGGTTAGGTCCGAGGCATTTAGCTAGGGGTCATCCGAACATCTTGCGATAAAGTGAGTTGCGAATAAGGTAGTACCGTGCAGCTTTGTGGAGAAGTGCTTGAGCTGCTTTCATGTCTTCAGGTACGGTACCATTCTGCAAAAAATTAAGAATTTCGTTTCTCCAGCCCAGGTTAGTTTGTTGAACTTTACCTCATTCCTGTCCTGGTCTATTATTGAATGAAATAGTTGAACAACAATTGTATTGTCTTTGTTCGTTACTTCCGTAACTGCTGTGAGGTTAGCTAGTGCATCTGCTTCTGTATTTTCCTCTCTAGGTATTTGTATTACCTTCCATGTTTTGAATTGTCTCACGAGCTCTCGTGCTTTTTCAAGATACGGTTACATTCTAGTCTCTCGAGCGATGTAAGTCCTATATATCTGATTTACTGCCAGTTGGGAGTTGCGAGTTCAAGCCTTGCAATAAGATCTTCGTACTCTGCTTCATTGTTAGTTATAGGATAACACTTGATAGTTTGCCGTGTCTTTTCGCCCGTGGGTGATATCAAGACTATGCCTAAGCCGACGCCTTTTATATTTGAAGAACCATCAATGAACAAGGTCCATAGGCCTGGATTAACACCGTTAAAGAGTTGTAACTCTTTTTCTACTTCAGATACAATGCTATTACTAAAGTCAGTAACAAAATCAGCTAGTATTTGAGACTTAATTGCAGTCCTAGGCTGATAGATTATTTCATGCTCACTTAATTCTATGGCCCACTTGGCTAATCTTTCTAACAATTCCTGTTTATGCAGAATAATTCTTAAAGGATATGAGGTCACAATAGTGATTGGGTGGCATTGAAAATAGGGTCGTAATTTTCTAGATGCCACTATTAAAGCTAAGGCTAACTTTTCCAGATGTGGATATCTAGTCTCAGCATTTAGCAAAGATTTACTTACCTAATAGACAGGGGATTGTTTACCTTTTTCTTCTCTTACCAATACTGCACTTACAACAATTTCTGAGATAGCCAGGTAGATGTACAATCTTTCCCCTTCTTTTGGCTTTGAAAGCAGTGGTGGTTTCGATAGATAAATCTTCAGATTCTTGAGGGCTTGCTGACATTCTTAAGTCCATTCGAACTGATTCTGCTTTTTGAGAACTGAGAAGAATTTAAAAATTTTTTCGGAAGATTTAGAAATAAACCTACCCAAAGCTGCTATTCTCCCTGTCATTCTTTGAACTTCTTTTTTATTTGTTAAAATATCAGGTATTTCCTCTATAGATTTAATTTAAGCAAGATTTACCTCTATTCCTCTGTTTGATATAAGGAAACCTAAAAATTTACCTGATTTCACTCCAAATGCACATTTCTCTGGATTTAACTTTATATTATACCTGCGTAAAATATCAAAAGCAGTAGAGAGGTGCTGGAAATGGTCTTGTACTTGTGTTGATTTTACCAACCTATCATCAATATAGACTTCCATCGTCTTTCCAAGATGTTCTTGGAACATTTTAGTCACTAACCTTTGATAGGTGGCTCTATCGTTTTTTAAGCCAAAAGGCATAAATTTATAACAGTAAGTCCCCCTGTTTGTAATGAAGGAAGTTTTTTCCTCATCCGAGGGATTCATTTTAATCTGATTATAACAAGAATATGCATCTAAGAATCTCAATAATTCATGACATGTTGTGGCATCAATCATTTGATCTATATGTGGCAATGTGAATGAATCTTTGGGCCATCCTTTATTTAAGTTCGTATAATCTACGCATACACCTCCACTTGCCATTCCTTTTAGGTACTACCACAGTGTTTGCTATCCAGTTAGGGTACATTATCTCTCGTATCGAACCAATCTTCATGAGTTTCTGGACCTCTTCGTCAATCACTTGGTTCTTGAATAGTCCTTGCTTTCTTTTCTTATGCTTAACAGGTACGAAGGATAGATCTTCATTAAGTTTATGAGTCATTACTTCTGGTGGGATGCCTGTCATATCTGAGTGGGACCACGCAAAGCAGTCTGCGTTAGCCTTTAAATAATCAATTAACTTACCTCTTCGAGCGAGGCTCTGCTCAGGCTTTTGTTCAGATAATGGAAAAACTACGAGCTCCTCCGTAGTTGGTTTGATGTGCTCATCTTCCTTCGGTTCATGAATGACGTCTGGTCTGGAATCTATTTCAGCAATAATACCTTCCGTACCTATTTGGGTAGTAATTTCTTCCATGCCTGTTTGGGCTGTATTACCTGCTTGGGAGATTCCCTTATCTCGTAATTCTTCCACCTCTATTTTCTGGTTGTAGTGTGCCACAAAGTTTATATTTCTTGCATTCTGTTGATCTCCTTTGATTTGTTGAATCACCCATTCAAAGGGGAATTTAATTACCTGATGCAACATGGAGGGTATCGCTTTCATGTCGTGGATCCATGGCCTTCCAATGATCACGTTATAATCCATGTCAGTATCGATGACTTGGAACCTGACACTTTTGATTACCCTCTTAGCATAAGCGCTAAGCTCAATTTCTCCTTTTGTTATAACCGTAGAGTTATCAAACCCTGATATGGCTCATGCTTTTGGGATTACTTAATTCCCCAGTAGAATTTCGTCCACGACTCTTAGCAAAATGATATTGACTGAACTTTCGGGATCAATCAACACTCTTTTTATGTTAGTGTCATGAATAAGTAAAGATATTACCAGAGCATCGTTGTGCGGAAGCATTAATCCGCTGATATCTGCATCATCGAAGGTTATATCATCTTCTTCCACATTTTCACGATCCTGTTTCCCATGTGTAATTGTGAGCTTTGTGGTTGCTTTGCAAATCACTCCGTTTACTTCTTCACCCCTGTGTATCACGTTGACGGTTCATTTTGGAGAAGGAGGCTTTGGGGTCTACTGCATGTTCCTCATATATGCATGTTTACCTTTATCACTAAACAATTCTATTAAATAGCCTTGCTTTAATAAATTTTCTACTCCACCTTGTAAAAATGTGCAATCTGCAGTTTTGTGCCCATGATCGTTGTGAAATTCACACCAGTGATCTGGGTTTCTTCTACTTGGATTTGACTGCATCTCTTTGGGATACCTAACCTTGTCTCCCATGTTCCTCAATATTGAGATAAGTTCAATAGTACTTAGATTAAAGGTATGATCCCCAATTTGAGTACTACCTCTAGGTCGTTCATCTCGATCTTTTCTGGATCTAGACGAGGATGATACTACGTCTCTTCCTTGTGGTGTATAGTCCGACCTAGTGTTTTTGAACCTGGGGCGGATATCGCGTCCCGAGGGTCCTCGGTAAGGATTGTGCCTATTTTTACCTGATCTTCTATCTGATTCAGGATGTCTGGATCTGGAATGATCTTCATCTCTCGAACAAGCAATGATATCTTCTTGTTTTCTAATTTTATTATTGTAGTTGTTATATACATCATTCCATGTTGTAGCGGGTAATTCTCTTAGACTTTCATTAAGTCGTCTCGTGGCTTCTGAGCTTTTATCGTTTAGGTTGCTTGAAAATGCCATGGCTGCCCAATTATCAGGCACCCTAGGTAACTGCATTCTTTCTCGTTGAAATCTTTCTACAAACTCACAGAGTAGTTTCGTGTCTCCTTATTTTATTTTGAATATGTCTTCCATTCTCTTCTCAACTTTTTGTAAGAGTGTGATTTTATAAACGAATATGCAAGCTAAGCAAAAGAGTCAATAGAATTTCCAGAGAGAAGAGAATACTAGGTTAGGGCCCCTTTGGTAAGTGTTTCCCCAAATTTTTTACAAGAACTGATTCAATCTATTGTTTCGTTAAGTCATTACCTTTTACCCCAGTAGTGAAAGAATTCACATGGTCGCGTGGGTCAGTTGTTCCATCATATTTTGGAATTTCAGGCATTTTAAACTTCTTGGGTATAGGCAAGGGTGCCGCACTTGCCTTCCAAGGTTGTTGAGAGTATCTATCAGCATCGATGCCTTTGATGATAGGTGGTACTCCAGGAATTTGTTCGATGCGATCGTTCTGCTCCTTCATCTGTTTCTGCATGGTTAGCAGTAAATTTTGTAATTTTGAGTTATTAGATATACCTGGTCTCGTTTCGACAGATTCATTAGGAGTATTTCCTCTTCCTGAGTTTGCCAAACCAGATTGAGGATTTTCCATGGTGATGGTGTTATTGGTCGGTGGCATCGGCGGTGTAGGTAATGCTTCCGGTAATCCTCTCGCAAATTCTTGTAAAGCTTGGCTCACATACTCTGCAATCATTTGCTTTACACGATCTTGTTCCACAGTTTGATCATTATCACCATTGTTGTTATTGGACCTTTCTGGGGATTTTTCCCTCAAACCACGTGGCGTTCCTGAAGGCGATGGAACTGGGGTTCCACTCCTTTGCTGGTTGTTGTCATTGGAGTTTGACATAATTCAGAGGATATCACTTGAAAAGTAAACAAAGATTATCATATTCCCGGTAACGGAACCAATCTGTTTAACCAAAGAATTAGACCCTTTGACTAGAGCATATTTTAAGATGAATACAGGTTACTGATAATCAAGGTACTGGAGAAAAATGAATAATAGACAGTAAAATCAAAGTAAATTGTATTCGAGAATCAGATGCCTTTGCAAGCTGTATTCCCCTCCCTTATATAGGAGCTTCTTATAGTGTATGATTCTTGCTATGGTTACTCATTAATGACTAATTATGACATTAATGAGGCGTTACAAAGGATAACGGTAATTGGGGTTCGGTTACATAATGTTCAAGTAATCAATTATGGGTCCTTGAATCTGCCCGTAGCTTTGTCTAGATTCATTCTGACTGTGCCTCTCTCCCGTTTTGATCAAGTTGAGTTTCCCGTGGCTGATAAGTTCATGGGTTTACTGAACCGTGCCTCTTTGTACCGTACCTTTTCAAAGAATCACATCTAGCTGTCGCGTTTTCCTGTGTCTATGTGACTGGCTGAGTTGTCAAAATATGGCTTACGTGTGAAACTCTTTTTTACCAATACAATACTAGAGGGTCCTCACCATCTCCCAGCTATCCGGGGTTCTTCTTTAGGGCAGCAGGCCATGCCACCGGTGAGATGTTATAAGTGTGGGGATTTAGGCCACATGAAGAGGACTTGTCCCAGGATTCGGGGCAAGGCCGTTCAACAGAGTTATCAGCCTATGTTCTCAGCACCGGTGGTTTGTCCACCTAGAGGTGGAGGATAGGCTAGTAGAGGTCGTTCGAGAGGTGGAGGCCAGGCAGGGGGATCTCTGTCGGCCCCTATTCATTCCAGCGGAGGTCAGTGATCTGGTGCTCCAGCTAGATTCTATGCTATTCCGGCCCGATCAGATGCAATGTCCTCAGATGCCGTGATCACAGGTACTATTTCAGTATGTGGTAGAGAGGCATCACTGTTATTTGATCCAGGATCCACTTATTCATATGTGTCAGTCTTATTTGCTTGTTTCCTAGATGTTCCTCGCGAGTCCTTGGGTACTCCTATTTATGTGTCCACTCCCGCAAGCGATTCTATGGTAGTGGACCAGATTTATCGGTCTTGTGTGATTTCATTTGGTGGGTTCAAGAACATAGCGGATCTCCTATTGCTCGACATGGTTGATTTTGAGATTATCCTGGGCATGGATTGGCTATCTCCCTATCATGTCGTGCTAGATTTCCATGCCAAGACAATTACTTTAGCCATGCCCGAGTTGCCCAGGCTGGAGTGGAGGGGTTCCTCAGTTAGTGCAGCCAGTCATATTATTTCTTTCTTGAAGGCTCGACATATGGTTGAGAAGGGTTGTCTGGCGTATCTTGCTTATGTGTGGGACACCACCGCTGAGTCTCCGACGATTGATTCAGTGCCAGTGGTTCGAGAGTTGCTGATGTATTTCCTTCAGACCTTCCAACTGGATCGTGATATTGATTTCTGCATTGATTTAGCTCCAGCCACCCAGCCTATATCTATTCCTCCGTACCATATGGCTCCGAAAGAGTTGAAGGAGATAAAGGAGCAGCTTGAGGAGTTGTTGGCTAAGGGGTTAATCAGACCGAGTGTATCACCGTGGGTTGCTCCAGTTCTATTCGTGAAGAAGAAGGATGGGTCCATGCGGATGTGTATTGATTACCGCCAGTTGAACAAGGTCACCATTAAGAACAAGTATCCTTTGCCGCGCATCGATGATTTGTTTGACCAATTGCAGGGTGCTTGGGTGTTTTCTAAGATTGATTTGAGATTGAGATATCATCAGTTGAAGATGCGGGCCTCAGATGTTCCGAAGACTTCTTTTCGTACAAGATATGGCCATTATGAGTTCCTGGTGATGTCCTTTGGCTTAACTAATGCCCCAGCAATATTTATGGACTTGATGAACAGGGTGTCCAGACCGTGTATTGATTACTTTGTCATTGTCTTCATTGATGACATTTTGATTTTCCCACGGAGCCTGGGGGAGCACGAGCAACATGTGAGAGTTGTGCTCCAGACTTTGCGAGAACAGAGTTGTATGCTATGTTCTCCAAGTGTGAGTTCTTATTGGATTTCGTGGACTTCTTGGGACATGTGGTATCCGGAGAGAGTATCAAGTTTGATCCTAAGAAGATTAAGGCAGTTCAGAGTTGGACGCGTCCTACTTCAGCTACAAAGATCAGGAGCTTTCTGGGCCTAGCAGGTTATTATCATCAATTTGTTGAGGGCTTTTCTTCCATTGCAGCCCTATTGACTAGATTGACTCAGAAGAATTATCCATTCCGATGGTCCGACGAGTGTGAGGCGAGCTTTCAGAAGCTCAAGACAACATTGACCTCAGCACCAATTCTAGTATTTCCTTCTGGTTCTGGGATGTATACAGTGTATTGCGACGCTTCACGCATTGGCTTGGGGTGTGTGTTGATGCAGGAGGGGAGAGTTATTGCTTATTCTACACGCCACCTGAAGGTTCATGAGAAGAATTACCCTTTGCACGATTTGGAGTTGGCAGCGATTGTTCATGCCCTTAAGATTTGGAGGTATTACTTGTATGGGGTGTCCTGTGAGGTTTATACAGACCACCGCAGCTTGCAACACCTATTCAAGTAGAGGGATCTTAATTTTAGGCAGCGCAGGTGGCTTGAGTTGCTGAAGGATTATGAAATCACCATTCTTTATCATTCGGGCAAGGCAAATGTGGTAGCATATGCTTTGAGCAGGAAGGCGGAGAGTATGGGTAGCTTGGCTTATATTGCAGCAGAGGAGAGACCTCTAGCCTTGGACATTCAGTCCTTGGCTAATCGCTTGGTGTGATTAGACCTTTTTGAGCCTCGCCGAGTTCTACCACATGTAGTTGCCCAGTCTTCGTTATTGGGAGAGATTAAGGCTCAGCAGTTCGATGATCCGTGCTTGGCAGAGCTAGGGAAGACAGTTGTGCAGGGTGGTGCCAGGGAGGTTACTATTGGCAACGATGGTGTTCTGAGACTGCAGGGCCATTTATGTGTTCCTAATGTCGATGGCCTAAGATAGAGGATTCTAGAAGAGGCACACAGTTCACGGTACTCTGTTCATCCTGGTGCTACGAAGATGTATCGTGATTTAAAGCAGCATTTCTGGTGGAGTCAGATGAAGAAGGACATTTTGGAGTATGTGTCTAGGTGTCTTAATTGCCAGCAAATTAAGTATGAGCACCAGAGTCCAGGAGGCCTACTTCAGCAGATGCCCATTCCCGAGTGGAAGTGGGAGCGCATCACTATGGACTTCCTGGTTGGGTTACCTCGGACTTTGCAGAAGGTTGACGCGGTTTGTGTCATTGTGGATAGGTTAACCAAATAGGCGCATTTCATTCCAGTGGCTACTACATATACTTCTGAGAGGTTGGCCCAGATCTACATTCGGGAGATAGTCCGGTTGCACGGTGTGCCGGTGTCCATTATATCAGATCGAGGTCCTCAGTTCACCTCACACTTCTGGAGAGCATTGAATAGTGAGATGGGTACCCAGATAGATCTCAGCACAACATTTCACCCTCAGACTGACGGTCAGTCGGAGCGTACAATTCAGATATTGGAGGACATGCTCAATGCATGTGTGATTGACTTTTGAGGTCGGTGGGACCAGTTCTTGCCTTTGGTCGAGTTTGCTTACAATAATAGTTATCAGTCCAGCATTGATATGGAACCGTTTGAGGCTTTGTATGGTCGGTGATGTCGTTCTCCTATCGGGTGGTTTGAGCCTGACGAGCTAAGTTATATGGCACCGACCTAGTGAAGGATGCTTTGGAGAATGTGAAGTTGATTCAGGAGAGGCTCTGCAGAACATAGTCTAGATAGAAGAGTTACGCGGATTAGAAGGGGTGCGATGTATCATTTATGGAGGGAGATAAGGTTCTGTTGAAGGTCTCGCCGATAAAGGGTATTATGAGGTTCGGAAAGAAAGGCAAGCTGAGCCCGAGGTTTATAGGTCCCTTCAAGGGGTTGAG
Organism: Nicotiana paniculata; assembly: GCA_005239505.1. Taxonomy (NCBI): domain Eukaryota; kingdom Viridiplantae; phylum Streptophyta; class Magnoliopsida; order Solanales; family Solanaceae; genus Nicotiana; species Nicotiana paniculata. Next base: position 16,709 of record MDKI01265680.1, on the reverse strand, counting down.
GCGAGTCGGGGAGGTTGTTTATGAGCTAGCCTTACCTCCCAGTTTTTCAGGAGTTCATCCGATCTTTTATGTATCCATGCTCCAGAGGTACCATGGATGAGAGGTTGGGCTACGAGGAGGATCCAATTGCTATTATTGATAGACAGGAGCTCCAGTTGAGGTCCAAGAGAGTTTCTGCGGTAAAGGTCCAGTGGAGGGGCTAACCAGTCGAGGAGGCGACTTGGGAGTACGAGGAGGACATGTGGAGCATATATCCGCACTTATTCAACACTTCAGGTATGATTATAAACCCGTTCGAGGACGAACGCTTGTTTAAGAAGTGGAGAATTGAACAACCCGACCGGTCGTTTTGCATTATCGGACCCTGTTCGCATAAATGAAACTTCCCATAGTGCCTTATTGTGATTTATGACTTACGGGGACGGGTGGTTCGGGATTTGGAAGCGTTTAGAGTGATATAGGAACACTTGGTTCCTTAGGGTTGTCTGTTAAGTTCAAGTTTGACTTCGGTCAACATTGTAAGTAAACGACCTCAGAATCTAGTTTAAATGGTTCCAGTAGCTTCGTATGATGATTTCGGACTTGGGCGTATGTTCAGAATGGGTTTTGGATGACCCAGGAGCGTTTCGGCGCCCAATAGCGAAATAAGAGTTTGCTTAGGTTAATATTGCGGTTTGGGACGTGTTTTTGTGTTATCGAGGTCCAAATAGAATTCCGAGACCAGAAATTGTTCTGTTATGCCATTTATGACTTGCTTGCAAAATTTGGTGTCATTCCGAGTAGTATAGGTCGATTCGGCGCATTGCTAGCAAATTCAAGAACTTAAAGTTCCTAAGTTTGATTCTAAGGATCGAGAGAGTCCGTATTATGATTTGGGACTTGTTGGTATATTTGGACAGGGGCTCGGGGAGGGGGGGGGGACCCAAGTGCCTCTATGGCACCAAAGGAGGTCAAAAACCAGCTGAAGTAGTTATTGGTGCACCTGATCTGGTGTGACCGCATGTGCGGTTGCCCAGTCGCAGGTGCGAGACCGCTCATGCGTTCCTTGCCTCGCAGGTGCGATTCCAGGCCCCTTGACCCTCTTTCGCAGTTACGATACTTTTCTCGCAGGTGTGAGACCGCATGTGCGGTCCTTGAGCCGCAAGTGTGATACCCCTGTAGGCAGTGAGTTCTTTAAAACACGGGAAAGAATCATTTTCACCCCATTTCTTCCCCTATAGTCGACCTTGAGAGCTTGGAAAAGGGCCAAATGACCTAGCTACTGAAAGGTAAGTGATTTCTACTCTAATGTTAGTTTAATACATTAATTCCTAGGTAGATTAACCTCCTAATTAGTGAAAAATCAAGGGTTAGAGTAAAAAACTTAGGGCTTTATGAAATTTTATCCACTAACTAGGTATGAAATCATACAAAAACCATATATTAATGATCCTTAGGGTATGGGTAATTCGAGCATGTGGGACCGGGGTGTATTTTTGGGATTCTTCAAAGTAGGTTGAAATAACTACTTAATTAGGAATATTTCATACTTTTGAGCATATATTAATTCAAGTATACAATATTTGACTAGTTTCGAGTCATTGGGAGACGAGTTTGGAGTTTCGGGCGTGTTCTTGACCCGAAAAGTAGGTTCGACACGACGTGAGTCTCCTTTCCAACCTTGTAAGAGGGAATTGTCCCAGAGGTGATTATAAATAATTGCATGTCCTTATTTGCGGGGGCTACGCAAGAACGAAGTGACGAGAGTCCGTGTGTAGCTATTATTATGTTATGTTGGGTAGTTCTAGGACTCACAAGAATGCTTTTATGTGACTTACATGTGTCCCTAAATGTATTTTGAGTTGTATGGTATCCTTGAAGTTGTATGAGAGTATTAGGAAGTTATTTTCAAAAATTATATTTCTTAAGTTCTTGCTTTTACGTATAAACATCTATTAAATCCCTAAAATTAATAATTTTGTGTATGTATACGGCACCCGCATCGCATGTATGATTCGTGAGCAGGATATCTCTAATATTATGTCAACCGCGTCACATGTTCGATTCGCGAGCGGGGTAATAGATGCATCTATGGTTCGAGCCATTCGACCCTCGACAATGCACATTTATTTTCGCGACGCTTTGTCCGTACGCTTTCGGCATACTGTGTGTTATATAATTTACCGGGAGTTTTGTTGTAATTGTATAAACTGTTTCATGTGAAAAGGGAATTTGGTACATTATATGCTAGTGAAATTGACATGAAAAGGTAATTACAATTATACTTGATATTTTATGTCTTTCTTATTACTATGTCTGTTATACCTGCCTAGCCCTTATTAAATTATGTTATTTAAATTTTGACCCTAGTAAGTATCACGTCCACCTCTCGTCACTACTTCTTCAAAATTAGGCGGGATACTTGTTTAACCAAAGAATTGGATTCTTTGCCCAAAACTATTTTAAGAAGAACACGGGTTTCTGATAACCAAAGAATAAGCTAATAATTGTAAGTAAACTCAGAAATGGAAAGTAGTAAGATGCACAAAAAGTAAGTGTATTGCAATAGTGGTTCGAAAATCCCCCCTTACAGGTTATATTTTACTCCCTTATATAGGGAATACCCTAATATAATGTCTACCCTTTTCAGTGATTGAGCATTAATGACTAATTATGACATTAATATAACGTTACAATGATCAACCGTAATTGTTGCGTGAATGTTGTGTAATGTGTGCATCACTAATTTGAAGATCTCTGAATCTGCCCTTTATTCTGCCCAGATACATTTTGACTGTGTCTCTTCATCTTCTCAATCAGGTTGAGACTTCCGTAGCTAATTAACCCGTGGGTGTGATTTGCCGTGCCTCTTTGCCTCATACCTCTTCATAGAGTCCCGTCCAGCTGTCGTGTCTTCATTGCTCCACGTAGACTGCTGAGTCATCAAGATTTATTACACGTGTGAAGCTCTTTTTTACCAATACAGATAGTCCCCCCACTTACCATATATTTATCAATTAATATTTGGTAAGTGGATACTCATTTATGGCGGAAATATTTTTCCGCCTCTTCACTCGAATCATTGCATATTTTTCTGTACATAAGCGTCGCTTTTCACTTCCATTTAATGCGTATGCCATGTGTCATTCTTGGGTTGATTTTGCAATTGTTCAATGTCTTTTAGGTCTTTCTTGTGGCTGCATCAGTCACGAAGTGACATCTTCAATTATGGCTTTCACATCATTGTTTTTTCCATTTTTTACGGTTGTGATAGAGTATAAATACCCTTATTTCTTCTCTTTCACGAAAAACTTATGACTTTCAAACTTTATTTGTAAAGAACTTTTTCCTTGACTTTGTAGATATGTCTTCTTCAAACCAATCTAAGAGAGTCATAAACTTTGATGAGTTGCCTCCCTTTTCTGCTCCAACACGGAGTAGGAGAGGCGGCAGGTTGAGGAGTTTAGGTTCTACTCCTTCAAGGGGTTCTTCCTCTTCTCAAATTATTTCTCCTCCCTCTTCTAGGTCTTTAACTTCTCCGAGGACTAGGGCTTCTTGATCTTCGTACAAAGGTAGAGAACGTCACGAACCTTTGCGCGATCTGAGGGTCGATGAAATAGTACCTGCGGGGTTCACCTTTTCTAGGGATTGTCAGGCCCTTAGAGATCAAGTTTCTTCATTGTCATCTCTTGATAGTGTTGACAAGTACCCTACCCAACTCACTGAAGGTTTAATTCCTCTTATACACAGGGACTGTTATTGGAGTTCCAATTTTTTTGTAATCGTTCCAAACAGTAATCAAAGAATAACGTCTTACAAGACGAGGCATTCTTTTGTTTATACCTATCCCTTTACATTAGGGTTCAAGCCTCCCATCGACCCAGTAATCATCGAGTTCTGTCAATTTATCAAAATTTTCTTGGGACAAATCGGTCCTCTTGTATGGCGAGTCATTGCATGTCTTAGATATTTGGCTACCTTAGCTTCGATCCCCTTTACCTTTCATCATCTTATTCACCTCTATTCCCCAATGTTGTTCCGTCAGGAAATTTTTACCCTAGCTGCTAGGAGTAAAAGGGTGTTAGTGACTTCTGAAGATGATAAGGATCGAGGTTGGTTTCTTCGGTATGTTGCTATTCTTACTGCTGGTTTAGCAGGTGAAGAGAATCTTCCATTCACTGAGAAGTGGAATTTTCCACGTGAGTACATTTTTTCTCACATTCCTTGCTTTTTGCTTTAAATATTTTATCAATATTTCAGCTATTTCTTCTTTTTGCAGCAATCATGGGAACCGTCGAGAATGTCTCCGATTTCAGAGATTGGGTAGAAAAGCTTTTGTTAATCGCTCCGTTGGAAGAACGTTCATGGAAGTACCTCTGTGGGAGGTTTTGTTGGAGATTTAAGACTCATGGTAAGTGAAGTTTTTGTTTGTACTTGTTTATTCCTTTGAGCATTATTTAACCCTTTCTTTTTGGCAGGGTTTCCTGCTCGTGGAGTTTCTGCATCCGCGTCTGTTCCCAAGTTATCCGTGGCTCAGGCCCAGGAGATCATTTCAGGCTCTTCTTCATCAAAGAGAAAAGTAGGTGGGTCAAGGACCTCGGGAGAAGAGGAGAAAGAGGAGGGCACTTTGGTCCATAGGTTACGCAGAAGGAAGGTGGTCTCAGACGACGAGTCTACACCTGTCATTGTGCCTTCCGTGCCAGAAGTTGGACTTTCTACCTCCGAGGATGCTACTCCCTCTCCCGTGCATGAGTTTGTTGGACAATTGTTCAGTAAAGGCTTTGATTCTGTTGCTGATGAAGCTCCCTTGGCTGTTTTCTCTCCTTCTCTTAGAGAACTCCCTTCAACTGTTCCAGTTATTTCTCCTGATCCCGTGGCTATCCCTGCTCATGTCGTTGCTCCCTCTCCCATGGCTTTTTCGGCCCCTCAGACTTCCTCGACCGTGGCTCCTGCATCTCTACATGCTTCCGTGCCTACTGTTACAGAAGTAGGGTCTTCCAGCAGAGAGATGAGGCAAGTGATGATAGAAGTTCCAGTAGAGGGTAGTCTCTTTAAAATGTCTGGCCAGCCTGATGTGTGGTTGAAACCGTTGATAGGCCCGACCGAGAGAGCTAAGTTTGACAACCACAGTTCCCTTACACGGGCTAATGAAATCGTGCATACTTATTTAAAGTTAAAATGCATTTTCTTGTGTTCATTATTGTACATGTATTTACCATATCTAATTGGCTTTCTTTTTCAGATCAATCTTATTAGCACGGAGCTTATGAAAAGGATTTCTTATACAGAGCAGGAAGTAAAGGAGTGGCATGCTGAAGCAGGTAACTGGAAGGAGCAGTATGAAATCTTAAGGCTCGACATAGAGGCTGTAGAAGAAGAAAAATGTACCTTGGATCAGCAGGTGAGGGTCATGACGGCAGAGTTGGTTGTGGACAAGAAATCCTCTGATCAGGTAGACAAGGATAAGAGCGTCCTAAAGTCCTCATTCAGGGAGCAGTTGTCTCGTGCCTCAGAAGAGGTCAGGAGTTTGAAGGCCTTACTAGACCAAAATGAGGAGTATTCGGGCGAACTAGTGGAATCTCTTACTCAGACCCAGGAGGATCTACGCAACTCTTTGGAGAAAGTTCAATTCCTGGAAAGGTCTTTTGCTCCTTTGAGGGCCTCTAATGATGTTGATGTGACTGAGAGGGATGAACTAAGAGCTGGAGTTATTCTATGGGAGAAGGATTACGAATCTCTTGAAGACAAGGAAGTTGTCAATGTTAGTTGGGCGTATATGAACTCTCGCCTCGACACATTGACTGAAATGAGCCGAGAGAATTTTGACCTTAATGATGAAATTGCAAAAATCAAGGAGTCCATTGAGAAGGCTCAACAAGGTCAGAATCTCTCTTCAACTGAAGGTGAGGCTCTTGCTGCTCAAGTCTCTTCGTCCCAAGATACTCCTGCTCCTTCTGCTAGTGAAGTCAACCACACTCTTGATGAAGTTTAAGAAGTTGGTTCCTCCCCTTTTTTTTTCTTTGTCTCAATTTGTGGTTACCCCCAGTCCCATCGGGATAAATTTGGATCTCTTTAAAGTCCCCAAATGAATACTTAGGGGCACCTCAATGTATAAAAAACTCTATACGGCTAAGTATAAGTTAATACTTAGTATTTACTTAGCCGTTTAATATATTAATGCAAGTATGACTTTTATTTTCTGTTGAGTTTTTGTTTCACTCTTTAAGTCTTTTACATGCTTTATTTTTCGAGGTTTTAGTTTTACCTCTGAGTTTTGCATATATAATGCTTTAAATTACTCGTACCTTTTCGTAATAGGCACGGTGTCATATTAAATGTGTGCATTTTTGTAGCAGGCATAATTTATGAAATAGGGCCTTTTTTTTATCGACACTTAATGAAGAAGACGTCTCAACTTCATAAAGGTGTAATAATGCAATAGAGTGATAGGAATTTTTCACATGTTTAAGAATGTTTCTAAGGTTAGTTTTTTGTTTGAACTTTCACAACACATGTTTGATTATCGTCTAAAACTCATGTTGCAACTGTTTTCTTTTAACAGATTTGATATACACTTGTATTTCGTAACTATTTTTCGTATGTAACAGTTTTTTTGAGTTAATACAAGAGAGAAACTATTTTTCATTTGTAACAGTTCTTATTCAAGTTGGGGTTTTTACCCGTAACTGTTTTTGTCGACAACAGTTTTCAATAAGCACGAGGAAAAGGCTTTTGCATCCATAACTGTTTTATTTGACAATAGTTTTTTGAATAAGTACAAGGATTTTGATCTTTCATACGTAACTGTTTTGTTTGATAACAGTTTTCTATATGAATAAGTATAAAGATGCGCATTTTTTCCACATGGCTAACGTTTTGCCTTTTAACCTGAACATGTTCGAAGGTATTTTGGATTAGAGGCTTTGAGTTTGAGTCTTTGGCTCTTTCGATTTTGCTCGTATCACTTGATTTGTTGGGTAGATAGATCTTCAGGCTCGAGTTTGACTTTTTAATAGTCTTTTTTTCTTCGTCTTTGCCTTCCATACTGTATAGTCCCCCAAGTGTTTGAGCTTTGAAGAATGAAATCTCGAGCACTTGAGTATTCCTTCATTATGGTCCTTTTCCTGAGAAGGAAAAACATACGAGACTCGAAGATATATAGTTTTTAGATGATGAAACGTCCATCAGAAAGTGTAATAAATAGGAGATTGTTTATCTTTATTCTCCCTAACCAATACTGCACTTACAGCAATTTCTGAGACAGCAAGGTAGACGTATAGCCGCTCCCCCTCATTCGGCTTTGGCAGCAATGAAGGTTTTGATAGGTAAGCCTTTAGGTCTTTGAGATCCTGTTGACATTCTTCAGTCCATTCGAACCGGTTTTGCTTTTTGAGGACTGCAAAGAATTTGAAACTTCTCTCGGAAGATTTGGAAATAAATCTTCCTTAGGCTTCAATTCTTCCCGTTAGTCTTTGAACTTCTTTTTTATTTATAAGGACATTAGGTATTTCTTCTATAGCCTTAATTTGATCAGGATTTACCTCTATTTCCCTGTTTGATACAATGAAACCCAAGAATTTACCTGATTCCATGCCAAAAGCGCATTTTTCTGGATTAAGCTTCATATTATACATGCGTAAAATGTCAAAGGTAATAGAGAGGTGCTGGAAATGGTATTCCGCCCATGTTGATTTTACCAGCATGTCATCAATGTAAACTTCCATTAATTTTCCTAGATGTTCCTGGAACATCTTAATGACTAGCCTTTGATAGGTGGCTCCCGCATTTTTTAAGCCAAAAGACATAACTTTATAACAATAAGTCCCCCTATTTGTAATAAATGAGGTTTTTCCTCGTATGAAGGATCCATTTTAATCTGATTATAACTAGAATACGCATCTAGAAAGCTTTACAATTCATGACCTGCGGTGGCATCAATCATTTGATCTATATGTGGTAATGGGAATGAATATTTGGGGCATGCTTTATTTAAGTCAGTATAATCTACGCATACTCTCCATTTGCCATTCTTTTTAGGTACTACCACAATGTTAGCTAGTCAGTTAGGGTATGTTACCTCTCGTATTGAACCAATCTGCAAGAGTTTCTGTACCTTTTCGTTAATCACTTGGTTCTTGAATGGTTCTTGCTTTATTTTCTTCTACTTAACAGGTACGAAGGATGGATCTTCATTTAGTTTATGAGTCATCACTTATGGTGGAATACCTGTCATATCTGAGTGGGACCATGCAAAGCCATCTGCGTTAGACTTAAATAATCAATTAACTTACCTCTTCGACTAGGGCTCAGCCTCGTGCCTATATACACTTTATGTTCAGGTTTTTGTTCAAACAATGGAACAGTTTTGAGCTCTTCCATAGTTGTTTTGATGTGCTCTTCTTCCTCCGGTTCATGAATGACATCTAGTCTAGAATCTACATCTGTGTGGTCCAATGCATCTTCCGTGGTAACTTGATTCACTTTCTCGTGAGTATTTTCTTTCGTACCTGTTTCAACAGTAATACCTTCCGTACCTATTTGGGCAGTAATTTCTTTCATGCCTGTTTGGGCGGTGTCACCTGCTTGGGAGATTTCCTTATCCTTTGATTCTTCCACCTCTACTTTTTTGTTGTAGTGTACTGCGGAATTTATATTTCTTACAGTTTGTTGATCGCCTCTAATTTGTTGAATGCCCCATTCAGAGGGGAATTTAATTACCTGATGCAAGGTGGAGGGTATTTCTTTCATGTCGTGGATCCATGGCCTTCCCATGATTACGTTATAAGACATGTCAGTATCGATGACTTGGAACCTGGTATTTTTTATTACTCCCTCAGCATAAGTGCTAAGTTCAATTTCCCTTTTTTGTTATAACCGTAGAGTCATCAAACCCTGATATGGCTCGTGTTTTGGGATTACTTGATTCCCCAATAGCATTTATTCCACGACTCTTAACAAAATGATATTGACTGAACTACCTGGATCAATCAACACTCTTTTAACATTAGTGTCATGAATAAGTAAGGATATTATCAGAGCATCATTGTGAGGAACCATTAATCTGCCAATATCTGCATCATCGAACGTTATATCGTTTGCTTCCATATTTTCATGAACCCGTTTTCCGTGTGTAAAGCTTCGTGGTCGTTTTGCATGCCACTCCGTTTACTTCTTCACCTCCGTGTATCACGTTGACGGTTCATTTTGGAGATGGAGGTTTTGGGGGCTCCTTCCTGTTCTTCATGTATAAATGTTTACCTTTTTCACGAAACAATTCTGTCATATAGCCATGTTTCAATAATTGTTCTACCTCACTTTGCAAAAATCAGGAATCTGCAGTTCTATGTCCATGATCATTATGGAATTCACACCAGAGATCTGGGTTCCTCTTATTTGGGTTTGACCTCATCTCTTTGGGCCATCGAACCTTATCACCCATATTTATTAATACTGAAGTTAGTTCGGAGGTACTTACATTGAAGGTGTGATCCCCAATCCGTGCATTACCTCTAGGGCTTTCATCTCGATCCCTTCTGGATCTAGATGAGGATGAGCCCGCATCTCTGCTTGGTGGTCCATAATCTGACCTGGTGTTTTCGAACCTAGGACAAGTTTCACGTCCCGAAGGTCCCAAGTAAGGATCGTACCTATTTTTACCTGATCTCCTGTCTGATTCTGAATGTCTGGATCTGGTATAATCTTCATATTTCGAACAAGCAATGGTATCTTCTTCTATTCAAAGTTTAGTATTGTACCTGTTATAAACATCGTTCCACGTTGTAGCTGGGAATTCTCTCAAGCTTTCCTTGATTCTCCTCGTGGATTCTAAGCTTTTGTCATTTCGATTACTTGCGAATGCCATGGCTGCCCAATTATCAGGCACCCTTGGTAGGTGCATTCTTTCTCGTTGAAACCTTTCTACAAATTCACGAAGTAGTTCTGTGACTCCTTTCGACTTTTTGTGCACCAGAGTGTGCCTTTATGAAAGAATCTGCCAGCTCAGCAAAAGAATCAATAGAGTATTCAGGGAGAAGAGAATACCGGGTTAGCGCCCCTTTGGTAAGTGTTTCTCCAAACTTTTTAACTAGGACCAACTTAATTTCTTCTTTTTTTAAGTCGTTGCCCTACACTCTGGTGGTAAAAGTAGTCACATGGTCGCGTGGGTCAGTTGTCCGTCATACTTAGGTACGTCAGGCATTTTAAAATTTTTTGGAATAGGTACGGGTGTTGCGCTTGGTTTCCAAGGTTGTTGAGAATATCTATCAACGTCAATTCCTTTGATAACAGGTGGTACTCCAAGAATTTGTTCGATTCGATCATTTTGTTCCTTCACCTGTTTCTGCAAAGTTAGCAATAAAGCCTGTAATTCAGAGTTATTAGACATACCTAGTCTCTCTTCGAGAGATTCATTAGGAGTATCTCCTCTTCCTGAGTTTACCAACCCAGATTGAGGATTTTCCATGGTGATGGTATTATTTGGGGGTGCTATCAGTGGTGCAGGTGACGCTGCTGGTAATCCCCTCGCAAATTCTTACAAAGCCTGGCTCACATGCTCTACAATCATTTGCTTTATCCGGTCTTGTTCTACCGTTTGATCATTATTATCGTTCTTGTTATTGGATCTTCCTGGGGATTGTTCGCTTGAACCACGTGGGGTTCCTTAAGGTGATGGAACTGGGGTTCCATTCCTTTGCTGGTTGTTGTCGTTGGAGTTCGACATAGTTCAGAGGATATCGCTTGGAAAGCAAACAAAGATTATCAGATTCCCAGTAATGGAACCAATTTGTTTAACCAAAGAATTGGATTCTTTTCCCAAAGCTATTTTAAGTAGAACACGGGTTTCTGATAACCAAATAATAAGCTAATAATTGTAAGTAAACTCCTAAATGGAAAGTAGTAAGATACACAAAAAGTAAGGGTATTGCAATAGTAGTTCGAATGTCCCCCCTTACAGGTTATGTTTTACTCCCTTATATAGGGAATCTCCTAGTATAACGTCTACCCTTTTCAGTGATTGAGCATTAATGACTAATTATGACATTAGTGTAACGTTACAATGATCAACCGTAACTGTTGCGTGAATGTTGTGTAACGTGTGGATCACTAATTTGAAGATCTCTAAATCTGCCCTTTATTCTGCCCAGATACATTTTGGCCGTGTCTCTTCATCTTCTCAATCAGGTTGAGACTCCCGTAGATAATTAACCCATGGGTGTGATTTGTCCTGCCTCTTTGCCTCATACCTCTTCATAGAGTCCCGTCTAGCTGTCTTGTCTTCATTGCTCCACGTACACTGCTGAGTCATCAAGATTTATTACACGTGTGAAGCTCTTTTTTACCAATACAATACTCACTCGGTACATCTTTGTTTATGTACTCATGCTAAGCTTCTGTACTTAATTGTACAGGCTCTGAGGCAGGTGCATCTAGGTATTCATCCGGAGCTCGTCCCTGACGTGTATTTGGCGTGGACTTCTCAGTGAGCTGGTTTCCTTGACGCTTTCCTCTGACAACACCTTGGAGTTCCTCTTTCCTTTTGCTATGTCTGTTTAAATTTCATCAGACAGTAGGGCAGACTTGTATTTTATTTTGAAATCTAAAAGAAAAACCTCTCAAGTACGGAAAATTATTTTATAAATTAAAAAGGGATCACTAGTATATTAAGGTTGGCTTGCCTGACATCGGAGTTGGGCGCCATCGTGACCTAAATTGGGATTTGGGTCGTGAAAATGAGGATGAGAATGGAGGACCTGATTTGACGAGGGAGTATGCTCCACCACCCCTAGACGAAGAGTGTACGAGTCTCGAGTGCCATTTCATCCAAGGGATATTCCTTGCATTGATAACTTTCCAAGCATGCCGGATGTGGAATCTCTCACAAGGGATTTTGATGAAATTCGGACAGCAATGTGGGATGAGTCTAGACCAACGGTGCTGGCAAAGTTCATGCTTTTTCTAGATAAAGCGCGTTAAGCAGGCTTTAAAATGAATAACGTAAAAGAGTGTCGTGAGATGCGGGTATGGGAGTCATGTCCGGATGTATACAAGGTTGTTTGTCGCAGGTGGTTTTGTCCATATCATTGGATGTTGAGTGCAAGCAAGAAGAAGACAGGTCTGTGGAAAGTGAGTAAATACATTCCCACCCACACATGTGAAATGGACACATTAAACGGGAATCACTTCAACTTGGATATTGACTTGATTTCTCTTGTACTTATTCCTCACCTTGAAGCATCCATAAGGTATAAAATCAAAGAGTGCATTGCATCAGCCCATGAAGAATATGGCCATACCATTACCGAAAGAAAGGAATATCTCGGTCACAAACGAGCGTTTGAAATTCTCTATGGTAACTGAGATAAGTCATTTGCAGCTTTACCCAAGTACATGGCCGCATTGCAGCACTTTAACCCCGGGACGGTTGTTGAATGGAAGTTTGAGCGGAGTTTGGGAATACCAGAATATATGTTCAATTATGTGTTCTGGGCGTTTAAACCAGCAATTGATGGTTTTTTGCATTGTCGGCCCGTAATATCCATAGACAACACTCATGTCTATGGAAAGTACGATGTCAAGTTGTTGATAGTTATTGCAGTAGATGCTAATGGACATATATTTCCTCTAGCTTTTGTTGTTTGTGCCAATGCAAGCCAAGATACATGGACGTTGTTTTTGAACCATTTGAAAGAGCACGTTGTCAAACAGCATTCCGGTATTTGTCTAATATCTGATCGGCACGGTGGTATCTTAAATTCTGTGGAGAACTTGCCTGCATGGCAAGAACCTTATGCCTACCACCGTTACTGTGTGAGGCACTTCAAGGCTAATTTTCAGAAGGCATATCTCAACAAGGATCTGCATGATTTGATGTGGATTGCAGCAACAGACCACCAACAACATAAATTCAGGAGGCACATGGAATCTATCAGGCAAGAAGACAAGGTAGCCTATCGTTGGTTAATGTGACATCACCCGAAAAAGTGGACTTTGTATGCGGATGGTGGCAGACGATGGGGAATTCTGACTACAAACATGTCAGAGTCTTTCAACGGGTTATTGAAGTCGCAAGAGGATTACCTGTCACTTTCATGGTGCAGATGTCGTTCAAGTAGATGGCGGAGAGGTTTGTTTAAAGGTCTGCAGCTGCAACGTCATTGATGGAAAATGGTGTTGAATTTATGCCAGTGCCGATGAAGAGATTTGAGAAATACAGGCGTCGAGAACATTGGCATTCATTTTTGCAGTATGATAACGAAAGAAATATTTTTGAAGTTCGTATTGCTATCCATCAAAATGGGGGGAATAATGTACATACTGTAAATAAATCTACAAGGTTATGCTCTTGTGGGAAATGGTCCATCTACCACATGCCTTGCTCACTTGCCATCAAGTTCTTTCAACGTGTTGGTTTAGGTATAACCAACGACGTTGATCAACAATATAGTGTTGCCAAGTACCTAAACACCTATAGTGGGAAGATGCAACCAATGGGTATTGAGAATTATTGGCTGCCAGAACCATTTAAAATGGTGTGTAACAAGTCCTATTTGTGTCAAATACAGGTGCAGAAGAGAACGCGTATAAGGAACCAAATGTATGTGTGATACCGTGCGCGCAAATGTGGTATATGATCGCAAACAGGACATGACCGTTGAAAATGTCCTTCGGCTGGTTTGGGTGGCAATAGTAATCAAGCTCGTGGTGGGTGTTCTTCTAGTGTGCCCAACTATCAATGAGTTTATATTGTAATAATTAGTTGCTTTGTTTATGTTGCAAGATTTATAATAAAATTATGTTTGTTAATTATGAGTTGAACTCTTCCATTTCAGTTTTTAAATGATAATTTTAAAAAAATTATAGTAAAATTTTTTTATGGGTTGTCTTGTCGAACTGAAAAAGCTGCCCAACTGACAAAAAGTTGTTTCATACCCGTCAAAATATTTAACACGCAAAGCATAGGGCGTCAGAATATTTAACGCTGTCACAAATGGCTGAACGTCCTTATGTACCAATGTGCGAGTGCGGAAAAAAATGCATGATGAATAATTGTTGGGATAATGGTGAAGGTGGACGCTGCTATTAGCACAGTTTGAACAAATTTTATAAGGTTCCCGACGAACCTATTTGCAATTTTGAGGTATGGGTTAATGAACCCTGTTATCAGGAATGCTACAAAGAATCTTTACAGTATCTTCATAATTTGTGTTTAAAACAGTGAGAACGTGAAAGACAACATAAACGAGAACTTGAGGAGGTGGAGGCGAAACTAAAAGAAGTGGAAGAATAAAAGATTAGTTAGCTCAGTATAGGAAAATACATATTGAGTCACAAGAATTTAAATTGTCTTACCATGGTCTCGTCGGGCTCCTGAATGTAATCATCATTTTGCATCCATTTCAACTTCGCACGAAGGGGCCTCCGTAACAGGCGGGGATGAAGACTTAAAAAGGAAATTAATAAAGTTATGGAAAATAATGGAGAAGAATAAAATAAATTTAAATTCAATATTAATAAAACCATACCTGCACCTGTGATGATGAGCCATAACTCAGTCGACGCCCACTATGCAAATCTCGGGTCGGCCGATCCTCAACAACAGAGAAGGGCCTGGGAAGTATGTATCCCAATCCACTCCAGCAAGGTCCGTGCGTGTGATCAATAATGGACATGACGGGGTCACCTGCAAAGTCCCCGGAGTGAGATGCATCCTGAGGTTGTATGACGGCATGTCCGTCTCATGTAGGCCACCCAACAGATTAGCAACAACATCATCAGCAGGGGCCTCAACGCCCCCTTGCTGGGGACCACCTCCTCTCCGCCCACCACCTCGTCTAGCACCCCCACATCGTCAGGCACCACCACCTCATGTGACACCCCTGCCTCGTTGGTACTGCCCCGAATCCACATAATTAGGATCGTGTCCCAAGCGCTGATCCTCTTGGGCTTGCTGCAGTGTCCGGACAGCCACCTCTACAAATCGCCGGCCGTAATCATGCAGAGCGGCCGCAGGATCCCCAACATGCTCCTGCTGCAGTCCCATCTAATAGACTGTATGTAGTCCAATAGCCTACACAACGTATAAAATTTAAACTACATATATTTCACTAAGTTAAAGTTATATAATTAATAATAACAAAAAACATACTAGGGCCTCATGCTGCCCGGCGTATGGAACGTACCGACCGCCAGCCTGATGAATGGGATTCCCGACCAAAGGTTGGGTAATGTGGCGGTACCAGGACGTATACATATGGATATTCTTCGCATGGATCTGTGTAGGTAGGGGCGGAATCAGGTGAGCTCGCTGATCCCAAGTATGGACCTACGTCGTTACCCATGCTATAAATGTGTCGTCCGACCTAGAACGATCATCCCTATGATAATGTGTAGGCTCCCATGTAGACCCCTTCGGTACATACTGAAAACGGCCAAACTAGCGAAGTACCCGCTCCGTAGCATGATGCTCCACAATATCAAGGCATATCAGCGGGATGGAAGTGCTCCAAATCAGTCGGACGGCTGAGCAATAATCTGGCAGGCAACTTATCAATTTGTCGATGTATGGCGTCCAGATGAACTAACAAATAAGAATATAAAATGTGAGTATGTGCAAAACTAAGTTAATCTATACCAAGTAAGTTTAGGTACATATTTACCTGTGCGTCGTCCAGCAGATCCAACACATCCCTGCAAAAGGGGAGATTATGATGAGCATCATACTCTCGTGCAATTCTAAGGCCACCTCCTATCTAGAGGGAGAAACGGAGGTGGTACATTCGGAGGTAATGGTGGTAGAGGTGGCTGAAACTACAACTACCGCTCCCAAGCCCAAACCTAACACATAAAGTTTATGTAAGGTTTAAGATAAATTCTAACTAGGTAGAATTGGAACTAATGAACAGATTATTCGAATATGTTGTCACATGTAAAAGCGGCAGAAAACCAAAAAGATCACTCTGGGTGCCCATGCTCGCCCGGCACATCTGCCTGTGCATGTAGGCGAGAACAACAGCACCCCAGCTGTATAGGGGTAAATCATCTAGCATATGAAGATGATGAAGAAATCGCAGGCTGACTAGGTTCCCCGAAGTGTTCGGGAACAAGACTCCCCCAAATAGAATAAGCAACAACAACCTCGTATACCGATGAATATGTAGCTCGTCCGTATCGCCGGTGATGTTGGGGTGCAATATCTCCAGGTGCTGTCTAATAGTTGTCAAACTCATCCGTCTGGCCCCCGACGATGCATACTCGTCCTGTGGGCTGAAACCCGTGAGCTGCTGCAGCATGTCCAAATAATGCCCGTGCGCCATATATCTCATATGCTAAGGCAGGGCAATAGCCAGTCCATCAACGAGCATGCCATATAAACCCTCCACGTCCTGCATCGATGGTGGCCTCGCCAATGGGCAAGTGCGAAGTGTGCGTCTTGGGTCGCCACCGCTCAATCAATGCTGTGATGAAATCCAGTCGAGCTGCAGATGCCCGATATAAAAAATCCTATAGAATCTCGTATTCTGCAGGCGCTGGACTACACGGGGATGGAGATCTTTGTCCCTCATAAAATCCCACGGGTCATCCACTCTCCTGGCACGGAGAGTAAGGGATAGTAACTCTCCTTTCCATACGTGGGCGGACCTATGATCGCCCTGTATCACTAATAGCTCATCGGAGTAAGGTCCGGGATGTATAGGCGGCACATCCATGTCGTCAACTGTAAATTAAACAAC
>MDKI01225161.1:0-34589 GCA_005239505.1 Nicotiana paniculata | reverse complement strand
AAAATATGGCAACCATGAGATTGGATGAGCTGATTGGAAACCTCACTGCCTATGAACTCAGAAGTCAGACAATGAAGATGGATGGTACAAAGAAGGAGAGGATTCTAGCACTAAGAATCACTGAGGGAGCAGATATTGAGGATGATGAGATGGCCATGATTACCAAAGAATTCAGAAACTTTCTCATGAGGAAGAAGGGCATCTCTAGAAGAGGAAACTACAACAAAGCAAAAGCTCCAAAAAGGCCAACCAATGAGGGATGCTACAAATGTGGTAAAACTGACCATCTCATCAAACACTGTCCTTATTGGGAAGTAGAATGGAAAAAGGAGAGATATGAAAGAAGGAATAGGAAGAAGGAACGGGTCCAACCCAAGAAAACCACAACAAAGGCTATGGTTGATGCTTGGGGGGAAGTTCAGATGAGGAATCAGAAGATAGGGAGACTGAAGATCAGGAGCTCATGGCAATTGGAGAATCTGATGAGTAATCACATTAAGAACCAGAGGTAAGTATCTCCCATCTTAAAAACAAAGTAAAGTTCCTATCTAAGGAAAAACTCTCTGAGTTGCTACTAGATTTCATAGATGATTCTGCGGAAACGATCAAAGAGAAGGATCAACTAGCTAAAGAATGTGCAATGCTAAAAGAAAAGTGCATGAACCTGGAAATCAGAGTCATTGAATCTGAAAAGAAAAACATTGTCTTGTTGAACCAGGTTCATCCACTTGAAACTGAGATTCTAGAACTAATATCTGAAAACTTAAAGCTAAAGCTAGGATCCAGTAAAAAGGTTGTTGATTATTCTCATATCATGTTAGAAGAAAATGTGGGAAAACTAAAAGATAAAATGTATGCCAAGGATGAACAGATAAAAACTTTTAACGAAGAACTTGGCAAAGTCAAACATGAATTAGATCAAAATTGTAAATGGAATAAATCCTTTGATGCCCTGATATGGCTTCAAGAGACTCATAGTAGCAACCGGAGAGGGATTGGCTTTGGAATTCAATTGCCCAAGTGGGATCCCAAAAGTAAGTATCTCACTCTCCCTGAGAATAAAATTTGCACCCATTGTGGTAAGACTGGCCACTAAAAATATAAGTGTACTGCAAAAGAGCAAGCCAGTCGAAAAAATGAGAGGTTTGTAAAAAGGAAAAACTGGCTACCAAATTGGGCAAGAAAAAATTTGATTCATCCATTCTCCCATAGAAAAGGACCCAAACTCGTTTGGGTTCTTAAAACTAACCCCTGATTCTTTTGTAGGTTCAAGTGAGAGGAGGCAGCAAATTTGGTATTTGGATAGTGGCTTCTCAAAGCATATGACAGGGAACATGGACCAGTTCCTTTCACTTGAAAGTCTCAAATGAGGAAATGTCTTCTTTGGAAACAGAAAGAAACGTGAAATTATTGGGATTCTTAAGGTAGGTAAGGATGACACACGATCCATTGAACATGTGGATCTAATAGGTGGCTTGAAATATAGCCTGATCAGTGTATCATTACTGTGTGACAAAGATAACCTGGTTGCTTTTACTTCCACAAAATGTTTTGTGATTAACCTGCTTACTGACAAGATTGTTTGCAGGGAAAAAGAATGAATAACATCTATGTCATAGACTTGTCCACAGTGTCTGAAAATTAACTCACTTGCCTAGTGTGTTGGACAGTCATCCCCTCCTGTGGCACAAATAATTTGGATATGCGAGTCTGACTCAGCTTAACAAACTAGTCTCTAAGGACTTAGTGGTAGGACTTCCTAACATTAAGTTCAAGGAGGACAAAGTTTGTGAGACATGTGCCAGGGGGAAACATGTAAGGTCCTCTTTCAAAAGTAAGAAAATAGTCAGTACCACCAGGACATTGGAACTGGTTCATATGGATCTGTTTGGTCCTATGAGAACTCTGAGTAGAGGTGGTAAGGGATATGTGATGGTGCTAGTTGATGATTATTCAAGGTTCACTTGGACCGTATTCCTGGCCTAAGGATGAAGCATTTGATATGTTCACCTCATTTGTCAAGAAAACCCAAAATCAATTAGGACATCAACTAGCATCAATAAGATCTGGCAATGGTACTGAATTTGAAATACTAAGTTTGCTGAGTTCTGTGATGAACATGGTGTCAATCATAACCTTTCTGCTCCAATAACTCCACAGCAAAATGGGGTTGTTGAAAGGAAAAACAGAACTTTTGAAGACATGGCAAGAACCATGCTTCTATCTAGCAAACTACCTCACAGCTTCTGGGCTGAAGCAATAAACACTGCTTGTTACATAATCAATAGATGCCTGACCAGACCTCTGGTATAGAAAACTCCCTATGAATTACTTAAAAGGAGAAAGCACAACATATCCCACCTTAAGGCTTTTGGATGCAAGTGTTTTGTGCATAATAATGGCAAAGATTCCCTAGGAAAATTTGACCCTAGAAGTGATGAGGGAGTATTCTTGGGATATTCATCACATAGCTAAGCTTATAAAGTGTATAATAAAAGAACTAAGTGTGTATAAGAAAGTGTACATGTTGTCTTTGATGAAACTAACACTCTTGCTGAGAGACACAAACCAGAAGATGAGGAGCTTAGACTGGTGAGAAGTAGTGATCACATTGAAGCAAACATGGAAAGTGGAACAGGTGATGGACCAGGTTCAACTACCCCAAACAACATGACAGGGGGAATTCAACATATGCAACCTGGCCCTGATCCTTCTCCACAGCAATAAGACACCATGGAATTGTCTAGGAATGAACAGCTGGTACTCAAACCACACAGATATCAGAGTTCTCACCCTCTTGAGAACGTCATAACAGATTTGACATCCGGAATCAAAACAAGATCATGCCTGAAAAATTTGTGTTCGTTTGATGCCTTTCTATGCATGATCGAGCCGAAGAACATTGGGGAATCCCTACAAGATGCTGATTGGGTGAATGCCATGCAAGAAGAGCTGAATCAGTTTGAAAGAAGTCAAGTATGACACTTGGTATCCAGGCCACTAAACAGATCAGTGATTGGCACCAAGTGGGTCTTCAGGAACAAGCTCGATGAGGATGGAACTATTACAATGAATAAGGAAAGACTAGTTGTTCAAGGATAAAGTCAAGAAGAGGGAATTGACAACGATGAGACATTTGCCCCTGTGGTAAGACTGGAGGGAATCAGACCTCCTATAACATTTGTTGCACAAATGGAATTCACTCTTCATCAGATGGATGTTAAGAGTGCCTTTCTCAATGGATATCTGAAGGAAGATGTATTTGTCAAGCATCCTCCAGGTTTTGAAAGCAAAGAGCCACCTGACCAGGTATACAAACTCGACAAAGCTCTGTATGGTCTCAAACAAGCACCAAGAGCATGGTACGAACGATTATCAAAATTCTTGCTAGAACATGGGTACAAACGAGGCAAAATTAACAGTACCTTGTTCTTAAATGAAAAGGGTAAGGATCTCCTGGTTGTGCAAATATACGTGGATGATATTATATTTGGGGCGACTTCTGAAAAATTCAGCAAGGAACTTGCTATGCTTATGGGGAGTGAGTTTGAGATGAGTATGATGGGTGAGCTAAACTTATTCTTATGCTTGCAAATAAAGCAAAACCCAAATGGAACAATGATCCACCAACAAAAGTATGTGAAAGAATTGCTCAAGATGTTTAAAATGGAAGACTCAAAGGAAATAGACACTCCAATAGGCACAGCTACAAAATTGGATGTGGATGAACCTGGTTCATCCGTTGATCAGAAGCTATACAGAGGGATGATTGGGTATCTATTATATCTCACTACAAGCAGACCTGATATTGTGTTCAGCATGGGACTATGTGCTAGGTTTCAGGAAAATCCAAAGGAGTCCCACCTCACTGCAGTGAAAAGAATTTTGAGATATTTTAAAGGAACCACTGATTTGTGCCTTTGGTATCCTAAAGGTAGTAATTTTGACCTTGTAGGATATGTTGATGCTGATTATGCAGGTTTCCTGGTTGACAGGAAAAGTACTTCAGGTATGGCTCACTTTCTGGGATCATGTCTTGTGTCTTGGGCTACCAAGAAACAAAATTCAGTAGTCGTGTCTGCTGTTGAGGCTGAATATGTGGCTGCAGCCTCTTGTTGTGCTCAATTGCTATGGATCAATCAACAACTCATGGACTTTGGTATAGATGTGGGATGCATTCCTATCTTCTGTGATAAGACTAGTGCCATTAGTATGACGAAGAACCCGGTTCATCATAAGAGAACTAAGCACATAGATGTTAGGCACCATTTCCTGAGGGATAACTATGAAAAAGGAATGATCTCACTTGAATTTTGTGCTACTGATCAACAAATTGCAGATATCTTTACTAAATAAATGAGTAGGGATCATTTTGAGAGAAACATGCTTGAATTAGGGATGATTAAAATCACCTGATTAGAAAAAAAATGGAAAAAACAATTTTTTGGGCAGAAACACTAACATAGATAATCAACCAGTCTAATCATTGCTCATCATCATGACTTTACTGTCATACTCTCTTGCCATGTATTAATATAATTCCGTGATTACTAATGATGTTTCTCTATCTTTGTAAATTGAGGCAAATTAAGGACTTTAACACGATGAACCTGGTTCATCTGACTGACAAGGTACGTGCTCATCTCCATACAATTATTGAACTAATTACCGTCACACATGAGCAGGATTCTATCTATATTTGGTTCATTTCAAATTCTTTGTACTAATCCCTAAATGAACTCCTTCCAAGAAGTCACATTAGTACTCAATTATCCTAGAGGTAGGGAACTCTAAATGTCTAATCAATGACACTCCAACAACTATTAGACTTCCACTTGAATAAATATTCTACCCGTTGTATAATTAATAGCCATATCTTATATAAGGGTCATCATTACTCTCTCTTCATAAAGTAACCATCTAACCAATATCATTAGTCTTCAAACCCAAAACTGATCACCTTTCTTTTTTTCCTAACGACAATCGTAATCATGTCTTCACCACCATCTGCTTCTTATTCTTCATCACCAAATCATGATTATGATGGAGGGAACTATAAATCAAATTCAAATTCTCCATCTATATACAGTTCTCAATCACCAGAAAGAACCTCAATTCCTGAAAACCCTTCTATTCCAGGACCCACATCTAACCCTAACCCAGCCCCTCGTGGTCGTCGTGTAAAGGTTCTTGCAAGAAAATCAGTGGCTTCTCGGTCACGTGCAAAATTCTTGGAGGTAATTCTGCAGGCTGAAAAGGATAATAATTTTGAATCATCAAGTGAATCTTTTAAATCAGCCAACAAGGATGAAGCACATGGTTCATCAAATTCTGAACAAGGTAATCTTGATACAATTTCTGAGTCTGTTAATGCT
Organism: Nicotiana paniculata; assembly: GCA_005239505.1. Classification (NCBI taxonomy): domain Eukaryota; kingdom Viridiplantae; phylum Streptophyta; class Magnoliopsida; order Solanales; family Solanaceae; genus Nicotiana; species Nicotiana paniculata. The sequence goes on along the minus strand of MDKI01225161.1, from coordinate 29,214 downwards.
GAGAACATGTTTGTACTGGTTGGGTCGGTAGTTGATGTTGAAGTGCCTAGTAGGCAAACAAAATTGGAAAAAGGCAAAGTTCTTGAAGGAAAGGGATTTGGGGAGGATGGTACTACATTGACTATTTTTGGTCCCATTCCTGAGAAGGTTGGAGAAGGTGTCACAGAGTTAGGGGGAAGTGTAGTCGAGGAAGCATCGGTAGGTCTAGCAAGCTTGAAGAAAGGAGCAGATGAACCAGGTTCATCTAGGGACGAGACATTGGCTGACAGGCTAAGGAAACCAGGGGGAGTCCTATAACCCCAAGAAAAGGAGGAATCAAAAGTCCAAGAAGGCTACTAACTGAGTTCCTTCTAAGCCGAGGAAAGCTTCTGTAGCTGCTGATGCTCTTGTTCCTAAGGTGCGTACTACACGTAGTGCTGTGAGAGAAGAAGAAGAACTGTTTGAGAAGCTCTACTAGCAAGTAAGAAGAAGAGATATACAAAGGGAAAGGCTAAAGTAGGAGAGCTTGTGGAGACTATTGTGGTTGAATATGATACGATGGACCTGGTTCATCATGAGGAGCAGACTGCTCCTGTTGTGGTTGAGGCAACAAAATCAAAAAGGGTTAAGGCTTCTTCAAAGAAGTCAGCTACAGTTTCTGCCACACCCACAATAACTGTTAAAAGGACCAGGTCCAAGGCAAGAAAAGTGAAGGTCGTTGAGAAAGATGATGATAAAGAGTGGAGTGGAGAAGATGAGGGGGAAGTTTGTGAGGTGACTGATATAATCACCTTGTTTGGCAAAAGAACAATTCTGAAGGGAATGTTGTTGAAGGATCTCGAGGAACCTGGGATGAGATACCTGCTGGAAACACTGGATGTTCAAGGGTGGAAGAACGTGGTCCTTCACATGGAAGGAAGATCGGCTAGAGCTGAACTGGTGGAGTTCATGGGTAATGCAGTGGTGAAGGACAGAAGGTTCACTACCACAGTCAAAGGAATTCAAGTCTCCTTTGATGCTAAAGAGATTGGAGAAATTCTGCACATTCCTTCTGAGGGCTACGAAGATTACACTAGGCAAAGATGGCCTAGTTTGGATGGGATAGCCTCAGGAATCAATATTACCAGATTCTTCAGTGACAATGAAAGGGAAATTGAACCCAGGCCAGTCTACAAAAGTGAAATGAAGCCAAAGCACAAGTTGCTTTTCGAGTTTGTCATCAAGTTCGTGCTGCCAAGACAAGAACGAAGGCACATAGCCAACTATATGGATCTGACCTTGATTGGATTTTTGTAGAGGGGAAAGCAGATCAATTGGCCAGCCTTCATCATCCAACTCTTGGACAGAGTTGTGAATGGAACAAAAGCACATGCAATCCCATATGGCTTTATTCTGACAGTTGTGCTTGCTCATTTTGATGTTCCTATGAAAAAGGCTGAGATGGCTACTGCCAAGGACTATTTTGGGAAGGATACTTTGCTGACTTGCGATTATACTGTCAATGTTCCTGCAGATGAACCTGGTTCATCTAAGAAGCAGCATGTCAACAGCAAAGTTAGAACTCTGGTGCAGGAAAGCGATATCAAGGATATGGAAATCCTTCATTTGAAATCTCGTTTGATTGAGGTTGAAGCTGAGCGGGATGCTCTCAGGGCTGAATTAGCATAAGAGAAGGAAAAGAACGAGGGTTTTCTTAACCAGATGCTTTCTCTTCTACAAACCAAGACCACAACCTCCTTTGAACCTTCCCATCCTTAGGCTGTCCAGAGCTACCAAAACCCCTCTTAAACCAGTTGTTCTGTTTCTGTTGTTTTTATTCTGTTTTCCTCATGCTTATGGCTGTTTTTTGTTTAGTTGTATGGTGTTTGATGTTTGTTCCTACTCAATGATTTTTTGTTGTTTTGTTATTGACTTGTCTCAATTTCTTAGATAGCTTATATTTATTGGTTTCTTATGATGATTAATCATGTTTGCATCTGCAGTTACCTCCATGGCCATGAGTAATTGTTAACAACTGGTGAGTTTATCATTTTGCAAACTTTTTGATGATGCCAAAAGGGGGAAGACAAGTGCTTTTATATTTCAAGTGATATTTATAACCTAATGAACCTGGTTTCTCTATGACAAAATGCTTTAAACAAAACATACAAAGTGTTTGAGTTGTATACAGAGAGAAGCACAGAGTTTGTCATCATCAAAAAGGAGGAATTTGTTGACCCAAGTCACTGCATAGTTTTGAAGATTGACAAATGTCTGACTAGTTGAACCAGGTCCATCAGAGCATACATATTTGACTTGACGCGTTGTCACACAAACCTTATATGCATTGGATATGAATGCAATTATAAAGTATCAATGAACAAGGAGAGTGTCTCCTAATGTGAAAAAGTTGCAGCGATAAGAGAATAGAAGTTTAATTCAGCAAGGGCAGTAACGAAGGAAGGAAGTTGAGTTTAATACGAACTCATTCTCCCAAGTAGAGTTGTACCAGAACTGAACGACAAACTCAAGAACTGACTCTATAAATAATTGAAGTATTCTTTCTTGAATGAAGAACGCACAAGTGCAGAAGTGAATCAAGATCTGAAAGAAAAATTCCCAGATATTTTGCAAGCAGAATTACTATGCGATACAAAGGCTACAAACCAGCTAGAAGAACCAGTTCCATATGTTTGTCATTGAGTCTAGTTGGTTGTAGTAGGTGATTTAATATTATATCTTTTCGGCTTTCATAGAAGCAATTGTAATAGGTACACATTGTTCAAGTTAGAGTTAACTTGAAGCTCGTAGAAATTAGCTAGAGGCTAGTTACTACGAAGGGATTAGAGCTAGTCCTAGGATTACAAAAGAGTTTATTTTGTAAGTCTGTTTGGCTCAGAGTTTTAGTGAAGAGTTTGAGCAAATCCTATTGAGGAGTAGGCCGTGGTTTTTTCACCTTTTGAGCCAGGTGTTTTCCACGTAAAAATCTATGTGTTTTTACTTTACTGCTTTTATTATTCTGCAATAGTAGAAGTTGGAACACTAAGAAGAACCAGGTTCTTCTAGAGACAGCACTCGAAAATTGGGTACCACACAAATTAACCTATCTTTTTGTGTGGTATTTGCGTATAAAACAAAAATTGACTTCATATCGGGTTATCATGAGTTAAAATTCAAGGCTTCAGACATTCCTAAGTCAACTTTCAGGACCCGCTATGGGCATCATGGGTTCTTGGTGATGTCTTTTGTTTTTACTAATGCCCCAACAACTTTCATGTATTTGATGAACAGTGTGTTCAAGACTAATTTGGATTAATTTTTTATTGTGCTCATTTATGAATGGTATATTCCTGTAGTAGGGAGTAGCACGAGCAACATTTGAGGATTTTGTTTCAGATTTTGAGGGAGAAGAAATTGTATATTAAGTTCTCCAAGTGTGAGTTTCGGTTGGATTTAGTGGCATTCTTGGGACATGTGGTGTCACTGATGGGATCAAGGTAGATCCGAAGAAGATTGAGGCAGTTCAGAGTTGGCCCAGAACTTCTACCGTTACGGAGATCAGGAGTTTCCTAGGTTTGGAGGGTTACTATTGTCAATTTGTATAAGGGTCTTCATATGTGTAAGTTCTATTAACCAAATTGACTTAGAAGGGTGCTTTATTTAGATGGTCGGATAAGTGTGAGGAGAGCTTTCAGAAGCTCAAGACTGCTTTGATTACGGCTCCAGTTTCGGTATTGCCTCAGGATCGAGGATGTATACTATTTATTCTTATACTTCGCGTGTTGGTCTTGGATGTGTGTTGATGCAAGGCGGTATGGTGATCACCTATGCGCGACGCTCCAGTTGAAGCCTGAAGAACTATTCGGCCCATGATCTGGAGTTGGCAGCTATTGTGCACACTCAAGATTTGGAGGCGTTACTTATATTGCGTGTCTTGTGAGGTTTACATTAATTATTGGAGTCTCTAGTATTTGTTCAAATATAAGGACTTGAATTTGAGTCAGTGGAGATGGTTGGAGTTATTGAAAGATTATTATATCACTATTATGTATCATCTAGGGAAGACTAATGCGGTAGCAGATGCCTTGAGTAGAAAAGCGGAGAGTATGGGAAGTTTGGAATTTATTTCCTACCAGAATGTTGGCCAATAGATTGGTGAGATTAGATATTTTTGAGCCTACCAGAGTTCTTACGTAGTTGTCCTTGTTTGAGCGCATTAAGGCTCGTTAGTATGATGATCCCCATTTTCTTGTCCTTAGAGACACGGTGCAGCAAGGTGGTTCCAAGGAGGTGGCTATTGATGATTATGGTGTGTTGTGACTTCAGGGTCTAATTTGTGTTTCTAATATCGATGGCTTGAGAGAGTTAATTCTGGAGGAGGCTCAAAGTTTGAGGCATTCTATTTACTCAGGTGCTACTAAGATGTATCGTAATTTGAAGGAAAAACTATTGGTGGAGAAGAGTGAAGAAGGACATTTTTGGTCATGCTGCACGGTGTTTGAATTATCTGCAGATCAAGTATGAGCATCAAGACCGGGTGGTTTGCTTTAGAATATTGAATATTGGAAAGTGGGAGCGTACTAATATGGAATTTATGGCAGGTTTGAGATGGACTTTGAGGAGGTTTTATTCCATTTGGGTCATTGTAGATCAAATTCCATAATCGGCGCATTTCATTTCAGTTTCCCAAAACGGCACATTTCATTTCGGAGCAATTGGATAAGATCTACATCAAAGAGATTGTCCTCTTAAATGGTGTGCTTGTGTCTATCATCTCCGACTGAGATACATCGCACTTTGGAGACCGGTCATTATGAGTTGGGCAGGTAGGTGAAGTTAAGTACTGCATTTTACCCTTAGTCAGATGGGAAGTCTGAGAGGACCGTTCAGATCTTGGAGGATATATTTAGGATCCGTGTTATTGATTTTGGAGGCTAGTGGTATCAGTTTCTACCTAATAAAAGTTTGCCTACAACAACAACTACCCGTCTAATATTAAGATGGCTCCGCATGAGGCATTATATGGAAGGGGATGTCATTCTCTGGTTGGTTGGTTTAAGCCTAGTGAGAATAGGTTATTGGGCACAATTTTGTTCATGATGCTTTAGAGAAGGTGAACTTAATTCAGGAGAGGCTTCACACAACACACTCTAGGCAAAAGAGTTATGCTCATGCGAAGGTTCACGATGTGGCATTTATGGACGGTGAGAAGGTTCTTCTTAAAGTTTGGTCCATGAATGGCGTGATGTGATTCAGTAGGAAGGGAAAATTGATTCCTCGATGCATTGGTCCATTTGAGGTTTTGGAGAGAGACGAAGAGGTGGCTTATATGCTTATTTTCCACCCAACTTGTCGGGAGTTCATCCGGTGTTTCATAATTCTATGCTTTGGAAGTATCATGAAGATCAGTAACATATGTTGGATTTCAACTCGGTGTAGTTGGATGAGAATTTGGCTTATAAGGAAGAGCCTATGTCCATTTTGGATAGACATATTAGGAAGTTGAGGTCAAAAGATATTGGCATCAATGAAGGTTCAGTACAGAGGTCAACTGGTTAAGGAAGAAACTTGAGAGACCGAGCATGATATGCAGAGCAGATACCCTCATTTTTTTGGCATTCCAGGTATGATTCTAAACAAGTTCGAGGACGAACATTTATTTAAGAGGGGGAGACTATAATGACCCAATCGATCATTTTGTGTATTTGAGTCATGTTTCTCATATTTTAGGCTTCTCGTATGCGTTTTTGTTGTTTGATGACTTGCGGGGATGATTCGGTTGGGTCCGTGAAGGTTTGAGAATGATTGGAACACTTAGTTCACTTTTGGAAGCTTAAGTTGTAAGAGTTGACCAAGGTTTGACTTTTGAGTAGACGACCTTGGATTGGTGATTTGATGGTTTAATTAGGTTTGTATGGTAAATTTGGACTTAGGCGTATGTCCGAATTTAGATTCAGATGTTCCTAGAATGTTTTGGGTATATTTGCCAAAAATTGGCAATTCGAAGGTTTGAAAATTTCATAAGTTTGACCAATAGTTGACCTTAATGATATCAGATTGTGATTATTCTTCTGGGACTTGGAATAGGTTCATTTCATCATTTATAACTTGTGTGCAAAATTTATATATAATCTGGATTGGTTAATCTTGAATCAAATGCTTGGTTTGAAGTTCGAATGTTCTTGAACTTAAGAGAAGTTCAACTTATGTTACGATCTTTGATTCGTTGATGGGATGTTATCTTATATGTTTTTAGGCTTTATATAGGTCCATGTAGTATTTATTAACTTGTTGGTATGATTGGACGAACTCCCAAAGGTTTCAATTGTGTTTGGATGGGTTCCAGACCATTTTAGAGTTGAGTGATAGTTTTGGTGCTAGTTTGTCGCACCTGCGAGGTTTGGTGTGCAGGTGAGACGTTGCACCTGCGGATGAAGGGGGTGCAGATGGAAGGGGAGTTGGAGACAGAACATCAATCTTGTGGGCGTCTATGCTCAGAAGTGGAAGAACAGAAGCGGACGCATGTGCGCACCTGCAGTGTCGCGGAAGCGGTTGAGTGGTCGCACGTACGAGTTGGCTGAGTGGAGGAGATCTCGCAGATGCAAGTTAATTCTAGCAGAAGTGAGTGTGAAGAACCAATGATTTTTTCCGTCAAAGCGAAACCACTAGTAGTCTTATTATTTCAAAGGGTTAGCTCATTTTTCATTATTTGGAGTTTTGGAGCTCGGCGAGAACCGAGTTTTGGCGGGATTTTTACCACACCTTTGAGAGTAAGTAATTCATAATTAATTTTGATAATTGATCTTGTTTTCTCATGGATTATTACACATATAGTATGGAAATTTAAGGTTAATTTGGGGGTTTTATATTACAATTTTGGAGTGTGTAAATTAGGGGTTTGGGCTATGATTTGGACTTGGTTTTAGAATATATGCACATATCTAGACTCATGGGATTATGGATAGTGGGGATCTACCCATTGGATCGAGTTTTGATCATGAGGGTCAGGGTTGAATTTTGTTGACTTTTTGAGAATTAAATAAAGATGAAGCTTTATTATTTGGAATTGATTCGTATAGCTTTATTTGAGGCTATTGAATTGTTTTTGGCTAGATATGAGTCGTTCGAAGGAACATTTGTGAGGGAAGACATTTTTGGAGTATTAATTTTTCTTGTTTGAAGTAAGTATCTTGACTAGTCTTATCTTGAAGGATTAGTTGCTTGAATTGTTGATGATAGCTATGTGCCTAGGGTGACGCACATGTAGGGGATGGTCATGTGTGCGTGGACCAGGTTATATACATGTCCGGGATAGTTCTTAGGCTCTGTTATACTTTGTATTGTATATTATGCTTCTTGCAATCGCATTTCATACATTTGTACCCCTTCGTGAACTTCTTGTATCATGCTACAGATCATGTGTAGGTTGATTTCTTGTTCAAGCATGATATTTTCTATTTCGTGGCGTATTTGCGCAATCTGAGCTGTGGTAGCACACTTCGCACATGAATACACCGTAGCATGTCACTTTTTATCAGTCCATGAGTATATAATCTAATATTTATTGTTTTTACACATGTATTCTTTTATATGTTTTTGTGTGAAATGGATTGGATTGGTAGCACATGAGTGGTCTGTGCGGGTTGAGTTATGATTGCACGTGAGTGGTCCGAGTGATTGTGATATTATGGTACGTGAGTTGTCCGTGCAGAGTGTGAATAAGGATTCATCCCCTCTAAGGTCTTTCTCTCATGTTTCTCTCTTGATGATGTACACGTGTTATGAGAAAGACTGACAAGTGTTTTTTTTTAGTATCTTCTCTATATGCAAACTCGTTGGGTGTTTACATGATTTTATCGCATATCTTCTTTATATGCTAGTTTTGGAATGTATACATGCCTCTTTATGCATATCTCCTTTATATGTTTCTTTGACTGAAGAATTAAGGCATGGTACATACCTTCTACATATGTTAATGTCATGACCCCAAAATCTCATCTAAAGGATCGTGATGGCACCTAGTCTCTAAGACTAGGTAAGCCTAGCACATGATGAGATATAACAAAAATAAACAACTTAGCCAATAAATTAAACTGATAAATGTCATAATAAAGCTAAAACTGAGCAATAGTCATACATCCCCAAAACCGGTAGTGCGGGATCATAAGCCCTACTGAAATACACTAGGATCTCAAAATATAATACTGTTTTGGAATTTAAATGACAGCATAATTGATATAATATAAGGTGATTTCGAGCCCTACGAGCGCTAACAACATGTATACCTTGAAGTCTCTGCAACTCATGCTCAACTCAACTCTTTACAAGCTGGCACGATTCGATGTACCTGGATACACACAGACATGTGCAGAAGCATAGAATTAGTACACCACAATTGGTACCCAGCAAGTATTAAGACCAATTTCAGTAGAGTACGGATGTGGTACTAGTCAAGACACTCATTAGACATGAAACATAAGCATAATATAATTATAAATCTAACAACGAAAACAAAATCAATAAATGGCAACAAAGAGTAACATATGATAAAATATCAAAATAATCAAAACACAGTTAAAATAAGGGTGAAATAAATTAAGGAAAACAATAACAATTCAAATCATCAAGTCGTTCCAACACAATTTACAACAAGAATTGCCCGAGGTACCACACCTCATAATCACAAATCACAAGTCACACTCACAATCTTATGCACATGGTACTTCGTGCCCACATTATCAAACTCCTTCGAACGGCAAAGACCTCGTGCCACAACATGAGTCTCACTCGCACGACAGAGACCTCTGTGACGACCCAAAGGGGTCATCACCTACATTATAACCCATTCCATACTCCAGAGGCCTTGAAAACATCATTTGTAGTTTCCTCGATTTGTGTGCGCAGTCCGGGCACGTAGCCGGACAGCTTAATATGAAATTCTGTGAAAAATGCTAAGATATGATATTAACATGAATAAATTTTACTTTGGTCAACATTTTGGGTAAACAGACCCGGACCCGTGATTTGACGGTCCCGGAGGGTCCGTAGGAAAATATGGGACTTGTGCGTATGTCCGAAATCGTTCCGAGGTCCCAAGCCCTAGGGATGAATTTTTGAGCAAAATTATTTTCTGAAAATATTTAAGGAAAATGAAAATGAAATCTGATTAGAAAGTGATGGTATCGGGCCCGTAATTTTGTTTCGGCGCCCAGTACAGGTCTTATTTAAGGTTTAAGCACTTTCTGTAAAGTTTGGTTGAAATCGGATGTCGTTTGACGTGTTTCGGACTAAAAATGGAAAATTTGATGTTCTATGAAATTTGATCAAATTCATGGATTTTGAGAGTTAATTTGATGCATATGATGTTATTTTGGCGATTTGATTGCACGGATAAGTTCATAGGATGTTTTTGAGGTGGTGTGTGTATTTGGTTTGGAGCCCCGAGGGCTCGGGTGAGTTTTGGATAGGCCACGGATTGCATTTTTGAACTTGGAAATCTGCTGGTGTGACTGATCTCCGGGCTTCGCATTTGCGAAGCCAGCATCTCAAATGCGAACTTGCAAATGCGAGCTACTCATCGCAAATGCGAATGTTGGTCTGGGCAGGCCCGATCGCAAATGCGACCAAGAGGTTCGCAAATGCGAAGATTTATCTGGGCAGGCCTGATCGCAAATACGAAGGTTAACCTGGGAAGGCCTGATCGCAAATGCGACCAAGAGGTTCGCAAATGTGAAGGCAGGGAATGTCTGAAGAGCTCGCAATTGCGAACGCCTGTTCACAATTCACATGCCAACCAGTAGCCTGCACTGTACAAAAACCGAATTTTCACTTCATATTTCATATTTTCTCAAACTCAAACACTCTTAGGAGATTTTTCCAAGAACAAGACTTCTTCCAAATCATTTGTATGTTGGCTTTTACTCAATTATTTCAATCATTAACATCATTTAACATATGTTCAACTTAAAATCAAAGATTTCCATGGGTGAAAATAGGGTGTTTTGGGTAGAACTTAGGTTTTTCTAAAACTGGGATTTGAGTGGGTGATTGACCTCCGATTTGAGAGATTTTTATATGGCTAGACTCGTGAGAATACGAGGATTCTGAAAATGTAAAGTTTACCCGACTCCGAGATGCTGGCTTGGGGGAATTTTGGTCATTTCACCTAATTTTGTGTCGTAACCTTGAATTGAATAGTAGAATCAGTTGCATGAGATGTTATTTTCGGTCTGAAATTTATTTGAATAGATTTGGGCCATTTGGAGTTGGATACTCGTGGCAAACGTGTGGTTTCGGGTTGATTGCTATACTTTGGACCCGAGGTAAGTATTTGGTCTAACCTTAGCTTGAGGGAATAGGACTGAAGTATAATTTGCTACTTGCTAATTGTCAAATACGATGTATAGGCATAGTTACGGGTATCTATACATTAGTGTCTAGCATGACCGTGAGTCCTTATATTGTGAATATTCTGATTTTCTAGTAATTTCCATGCTTAATTGATGATTTCTATATGTTGTGAAGAATATGTGAAGGGAATTGTAATCTTTAAGCTCTATTGGAGCATTGGCTAAGATTGTAATACGAATGATGAAGATATATAAGATAATTGTATCCTTTGTAGCATTGGCTCAGATTGTAATACGAATGATGAAGATATATGAGATAATTGTATCCTTTGGAGCATTGGCTCAGATTGTAACACGAATGATGAAGGTGTATGAGATAATTGTATCCTTTGGAGCATTGGCTTAGATTTGTAATACGAATGATGAAGGTATATGAGATAATTGTGTCCTTTGGAGCATTGGCTCAAGTAATAGAGTAAATTATGAAATAAAGTGAAAGAAAGAGAAAGAACTACTAAAATATACCCGTGTCGGGTCATTGTTGCTTTTGATATTGTCTCCCTCATTGGGATGTTGAGATTACTGTTATTTTTCCCTTGCCGGAATTTAATTTTTTAATTAATGTTCCATTGCCGGGATTTAATTGTTTAATTGATGTTCCCTTCCCGGGATTTAAATGTTTAATTGATGTTCCCTTGCCGGGATCTCTATTTTATTCTGCTTACTCCCTTGCCCTTGTTTGTGATTGTTGTTTGGGTGAGGAAGAGTGTAAAAGCACAAAGGGTGATGCCGTGCAAGTTTGTGATTTCTTTTCCTTATTGATATGATGGCTTTGTTGTTATTTTCCTTATTGATATTTCTTATATGAAACTGTTATCTCCCCAGAGCATGTTCCCTTCCTTTATTAATTGTTTCCTCCCTATATTTATTATCCGTTGTATATATGTATATCTATTTATTTGAACTGCACAGGTCTATTTGGTAGTCTGGTTCTAGCCTCGTCACTACTTCGCCGAGGTTAGGCTAGGAACTTACCAGTACATGGGGTCGGTTGTACTGATGCTACACCTGCACTTCTTTATGTTGTGCAGATTATGAAGCCGGACCCGGAGGACATCATTAGTGGGAGTGTCTTCCAGCGTATCCTAGAGGCTTCAAGGTATACCCGCTGGCGTTTGTGGGCCTTGGCGTCTCTTCCATCCCTTGATTTTACTTCTGTCTTGTTTTTATTCCTCTAGTTTCAGATACATCTATGTATTCTCTTTTCCGACTTGTATTTAGAACTCTTGTAGACAGTTCGTGAGTTTGTGACTCCAGGTTCTGGGAAAGTTTACGCGTTGTTGTATCATGTTCTCCTTATTTAGATTGAGACCGTATTTATTTCCGTTGTTAAACTGTGAACCATTTAGTTTAACCTATTAAATTGATGTTAATATGCTAGTTTATCTATACACGTTGGCTAGTCTAGCGGGTTCAACGTTAGACGCCATCATGGTCCGATGGTGGGAGTTCGGGGCATGACAAGTTGGTATCAGAGCACTAGGTTACTTAGGTCTCACAACTCACGGACAACTTAGTAGGGTCTGAGGGATCGGTACGGAGACGTTTGTATTTATCCCCCAGATGCTGCAAAGTTAGGATGACTCCATATTTCTTTTCTTCTCTACCGTGCGCTATGAATTCTGAGTACTGATTGAGTTTTTATTCTATTCTCTCGCAAATGGCGAGGATGCGTGCTTCCCTTGGTTCCGCCCAGCAACCTGACACTCCTACTACAGCTTCTACTCGGGGTCGAGGTCGAGGACGAGGTCGTGCTAGAGGCCGAGGCCGGGGCCGGGCTCAACCTAGAGCAGCAGCCCCAGTGGAGGACCCTCAGGTCGAGTCTGACGAGGAGGTCCCATTTTCGGTAGTCCCAGTTGGACCAGCCCAGGTCCCAGAGGGGTTTATAGCTACCCCAGTGCTTCAGGACGCCCTTGTCTGTCTAGTCGGACTCATGGAGAGTGTAGCACGGGTGGGTCTTCTTCCTACAGAACCAGCCGTCTCTCAGGCTAGGGGAGGTGCCCAGACTCCTGCCGCCCGCGTGACAGAGCAGCTAGCTCCACAGTTTCAGACTCCGGCACCTCAGCCAGCCAGAGTAGCTCAGCTGGGTATTGCAGCGCCGGTAGCAGAGGGAGGACCTATGTCAGCAGATGCTTTGTGGAGACTGGACATGTTCACTAAGTTATTTACTGCTACTTACACTGGTTTACCATCAAATGACCCCCAGGATTATTTGGACAACTGCCATGAGGTTCTTCGAAATATGGGCATAGTGGAGTCCAACGGGGTCGACTTTGCTACTTTTCAGTTATCGGGCGCAGCCAAGAGTTGCTGGAGAGACTATTGCTTAGCCAGACCAGCTGGATCTACACCTTTGACTTGGACTCAGTTCTCAGAGGTATTTTTGGGGATGTTCCTTCCCATTACTCAGAGAGAGGACCTTCGGAGGCAGTTTGAGCGTCTCCAGCAGGGATCCATGTCAACCACTAAGTACGAGACCAAGTTCATCACTCTAACCCGACATGCTCTTATGATACTTCCCATTGATCGGGAGAGGGTTCGGAGGTTTATCGAGGGATTGGCCCGGCCTATCAGACTTCAAATGGCTAGAGATTCAGGTACCGATATATCATTCCAGGATGTGACCAATATGGCCAGGAGGATTGAGATGATTATGTCACAGGGTGGTAGTTAGGGGGCCGACAAGAGGCCCCGTCATTTCGGTCGTTTCAGTGGAGCCTCATCTGAGGGCAGGGATTCTTCAGGCAGAGGTCATCCTCCCAGACCCTTCCAGTCAGCTCTCCAGGTTTCTCATGGTACTTCAGGTGGTCGTGGTTATCATACGCACTATTCTGATCAGCAGCCTTACAATGCGCCACCAGCTCCCATCAGCGCACCGCCGCATCAGAGTTTTCGAGGTGGTCATTCAGGTCGACAAGGTCAGACTCAGTTACTCAGCAGCCGAGGTCTTGTTACACTTGTGGCGATCCGGGTCACCTAGCCAGATTTTTCCCTCGAGCACTAGGTAGTTCGCAGCATCAGGGTTCTCGTGCTATGGTGCAGGAACCAGGTGTTCCGCAGCCTGCCCAGCCAGCTAGAGGTGGGGGTAGAGGTGCTAGAGGTGGAGGTAGAGGTCATAGAGGTGGAGCTCAGGCCACCAGAAGTGGAGGCCAGCCAGCAGCCGGCCGTCCCAGAGATGTGGTTTAGGATGGTTGGACCCAGCCCCGATGTTATGCTCTTCCAGCCAGGCCAGAAGCTGAGTCTTCAGATGCAGTCATTACAGATACTATTTGGGTTTCTGGCAGAGATGCTTCAGTGATATTTTATCCAGGGTCTACGTATTCATATGTGTCCTCTTATTTTGCACCATACCTGGTCATGCTTAGTGATCCACTGAGTATTACTGTTTATGTATCTACACCGGTGGGTGATTTTATCATGGTTAATCGATTCCATCGTTCTTTTATTGTGGTGATTGGGGGTCTTGAGACCCGTGTTGATTTGTTGCTTTTAGGTATGGTCGACTTTGATGTTATATTTGGGATGGACTGGTTATCCCCATATCATTCCATCTTGGATTTTCATGCCAAGACGGTGACCTTAGCCTTACCAGATTTTCCCCGTTTGGAGTGGAAAGGAACTTCTGGTCATTCTACCCGCAGTGTTATTTCGTACGTTAAGGCTCGACATATGGTCGAGATGGGGTGTTCGGTTTATTTGGCTTATGTGCGCGATTCCAGTGTTGAGGTTCCCTCTATTGATTCAGTACCCGTGGTTCGTGAGTTTCCTGAGGTCTTCCCTTCAGACCTGCCGGGGATGCCACCCGACAAGGACATTGATTTTTGCATTGATCTGGCTCCGGGAACCCAGCCCATTTCTATTCCGCCGTATCTCATGGCCCCACCAAAGTTGAAAGAGTTAAAGGAACAGTTGCAGGATTTTCTTGGGAAGGGTTTCATTAGACCCAATGTTTCTCCTTGGGGTGCTCCAGTATTGTTTCTGAAGAAAAATGATGGTTCGATGAGGATGTGCATTGATTATCGGCAATTGAACAAGGTTACAACCAAGAATAAGTATCCACTGCCGAGGATTGACGATTTGTTCGATCAGCTTCAGGGTGCCAAGGTATTTTCAAATATAGACTTGAGATCTGCCTACCATCAGTTGATGATTAGGGCATCTGATGTCCCTAAGACAGCTTTCCGCACTCGGTACATGCATTACGAGTTTTTGGTCATGTCGTTTGGGTTGACAAATACCCCAGCAGCTTTTATGGACTTGATGAATCGAGTGTTCAGGCCTTATTTGGACTCGTTCGTGATAGTCTTCATTGATGATATATTGATACACTCCCAAAGCCAGGAGGAGCACGAGCAGCATCTCAGAGTGGTTCTTCGGACTCTGAAGGATAGTCAGCTATATGCAAAGTTTTCGAAGTGTGAGTTCTGGTTGAGTTCAGTTGCATTCTTGGGTCATGTTGTATTATCAGAGGGTATTCAGGTTGACTCGAAGAAGATCGAGGCATTCAAGAATTGGCCTAGACCAGCATCAGCTACAGAGATTCGGAGTTTCTTGGGATTGGCAGGCTACTATCATCGGTTCATGGAGAGGTTCTCATCTATTGCAGCCCTGATGACTAGGTTGACCCAGAAGGGTGCCCAGTTCAGATGGTCGGACGAGTGTGAAGCGAGATTTCAGAGTCTCAAAACAGCTCTGACTACGGCACTGGTATTGGTTTTGCCCACAGGTTAAGGGCCTTATACAATATATTGCGATGCTTCTCGTATTGGGCTTGGTGCAGTGTTGATGCATGATGGCAAGGTCATTGCTTACGCTTCGAGGAAGTTGAAGATTCATGAGAAGAACTATTCAGTGCATGATTTAGAGTTGGCAGCCATTGTTCACGCATTGAATATTTGGAGGCACTATCTGTATGGCGTGGCGTGTGAGGTGTTCACGCATCATAAGAGTCTTCAGTACTTGTTCAAGCAAAAGGAGTTGAATTTGAGGCAGAGGAGGTGGTTGGAGTTGTTGAAGGATTATGATATTACCATCTTATACAACCCGGGGAAGGCCAATGTGGTGGCCGATGCTTTTAGTAGAAAGTCAGCTAGCATGGGCAGTCTTGCTTTTATTCTGGTCAGTCAGAGGCCGCGTGCTTTGGATGCTCAGGCTTTGGCCAATCGATTTATGAGGTTGGATATTTCTGATCCTAGTCGAGTGTTGGCTTGTACGGTCGCTCGTTCTTCATTATTGGAGCGTATCCGTGATCGGCAGTTTGATGATCCCCATTTGTGTGTCCTTAGAGACATGGTGCAGTGCGGAGGTTCCAAGCAGGTGACCTTAGATGATGATGGTGTTTTGATATTGTAGGGGCGAGTTTGTGTGCCCAATGTTGATGGTATTCGAAAGTTGATTTTAGAGGAGGCCCATAGTTCCAGGTCCTCTATTCATCCGGGTGCCGCGAAGATGTATCAGGATTTGCGGGAGCATTATTGGTGGCGTAGAATGAAGAAGGATATTGTGGCATATGTGGCGCGGTGTTTGAATTTTCAACAGGTTAAGTATGAGCATCAGAGGCCTGGTGGCATATTTCAGAGGATTGAGCTTCCCAAGTGGAAGTGGGAGAGGATCACTATGGACTTCATTACTGGAATTTCATTGACCCAGAAGATGTTCGATGCAGTTTGGGTCATTGTTGATAGGCTGCCAAGTCAGCGCATTTCATTCATGTGGCAGTTTCCTATTCATCCAAGAGGTTAGCTGAGATCTATGTCCGAGAGATTGTTCGCCTTCATGGTGTGCCGGTATCTATCATTTCGGACCGGGGCGCGCAATTTACCTCGCGTTTCTGGAGGGCATTTCAGCGAGAGTTAGGAATCCAGGTTGAGTTGAGTACACCATTTCATCCTCAGACGGATGGACAGTCCGAGCGGACTGTTCAGATATTGGAGGATATGCTCTGAGCTTGTGTTATTGACTTTGTCAAATCATGGGATCAGATCTTGCCTTTAGCAGAGTTTGCCTACAACAACAGCTACCAGTCGAGTATCCAAATGGCTCCTTATGAGACTTTATATGGTAGGCGGTGTCGATCTCCGATTGGATGGTTTGAACCGGGAGAGGCTCGGTTGTTAGGTACAGATTTGGTTCAGGAGGCCTTAGACAAGGTCAAGATCATTCAGGATAGGCTTCGTACAGCGAGGTCCAGGAAAAAGAGTTATGCAGATCGCGAGGTTCGAGATGTGGCTTTTATTGTTGGTGAGCGAGTATTGCTCCGAGTGTCGCCTATGAAGGGCGTGATGAGATTTGGGAAGAAGGGCAAGCTTAGCCCTAGGTTCATTGGTCCGTTTGAGATTCTTTATCGAGTGGGAGAGGTGGCTTATAGACTTGCATTGCCGCCTAGCTTATCAGCCGTACATCTATTTTTTCATGTGTCCATGCTTCGGAGGTATCACAGCGATCCAGCCCACGTGTTAGATTTCAGCACTGTCCAGTTGGACAAGCATTTATCTTACGAGGAGGAGCCGGTAGCTATTGTAGACCGGCAGATTCGTCAGTTGAGATCCAAGGGTTTCCCTTCTATTTTTATTCAGTGGAGAGGTCAGCCTCCTGAGGCATCGACCTGGGAGTCCGAGTCCGATATGCGGAGCCATTACCCTCATTTATTTCCCGACTCAGGTACTTCCTTCTTCTGTCCGTTCGAGGACGAACGGTTGATTTAGAGGTGGAGAATGTGACGATCCAAAGGGGTCATCACCTACTTTATTACCCATTCCGTACTCCCGAGGCCTTGAAAACCTCATTTGTAGTTGCCTCGATTTGTGTGCGCAGTCCAGGCGTGTAGCCGGACAGCTTAAATATGAATTTCTGTGAAAAATGCTAAGATTTGATATTAACATGAATAAATTTGACTTTGGTCAACATTTTGGGTAAACAGACCCGGACCCGTGATTTGATGGTCCCGGAGGGTCCGTAGGAAAATATGGGACTTGTGCGTATGCCCGGAATCGAATTCCGAGGTCCCAAGCCCGAGGAATGAATTTTTGAGTATAATTGATTTCTAAAAATATTTAAGGAAAATGAAAATAAAATCTGATTAGAAAGTGATGGTATCGGGCCCGTACTTTGGTTCCGGCGCCCGGTACAGGTCTTATTTATGGTCTAAGCACTTTTTGTAAAGTTTGGTTGAAATCGGATGTCATTTGACGTGTTTCGGACTAAAAACTGAAATTTTGATGTTTTATGAAATTTGATCAAATTCATGGATTTTGAGGCTTAATTCGATGCATATGATGTTATTTTGGCGATTTGATCGCACGGAATATATTCATACGATGTTTTTGAGGTAGTGTGTGTATTTGGTTTGGAGCCCCGAGAGCTCGGGTGCGTTTGGGATAGGCCATGGATTGCATTTTTTAACTTGGAAATTTGCTGGTGTGACTGATCAGCAGGCTTCGCATTTGCGAATCCAGCATCGCAAATGCGAGCTACTCATCTCAAATATGAAGGTTGGTCTGTGCAGGACTGATTGCAAATGCAACCAAGAGGTTCACAAATGTGAAGATTTATCTGGGCAGGCCTAATCGCAAATGCGACCAAGAGGTTCGCAATGCGAAGGTTAACCTGGGCAGGCCTGATCGCAAATGCGACCAAGAGGTTCCCAAATGCGAAGGCTAGGAATGTCTGAAGGGTTCACAATTGCGAACCCCTGTTCACAATTCCCATGCCAACCAGTAGCCTGCACTGTACAAAAACCGAATTTTCACTTCATATTTCATATTTTCTCAAGCTCAAACACTCTTAGGCGATTTTTCCAAGAAAAAGACTTCTTCCAAACCATTTGTAAGTTGGTTTTTACTCAATTCTTTCAATCATTAACATCATTTAACATGTTTTCAACTTAAAATCAAAGATTTCCATGGGTGAAAATTGGGTGTTTTGGGTAGAACTTAAGTTTTTCTAAAATTGGGATTTTAGTAGGTGATTGACCTCCGATTTGAGAGATTTTTATATGGCTAGACTCGTGAGAATACGAGGATTATGAAAATGTATAGTTTACCCGACTCTGAGATGTTGGCCTGGGTCATTTTGGTTATTTTACCTAATTTCGCGTCGTAACCTTGAATTGAATAGTAGAATCAGTTGCATGAGATGTTATTTACGGTATGAAATTTATTTGAATAGATTTGGGACATTTGGAGTCGGATACTCGTGGCAAACGTGTGGTTTCGAGTTGAATGCTATATTTTATACCCGAGGTAAGTGTTTGGTCTAACCTTAGCTTGAGGGAATAGGAGTGGAGTATAATTTTTTACTTGCTAATTGTCAAATACGATGTATAGGCATGGTGACGAGTATATATACATTGGTGTCTACCATGACCATGAGTCCTTATATTGTGAATATTCTGATTTTGTGGTAATTTCCATGCTTAATTGATGATTTCTATATGTTGTGAAGAATATGTGAAGGGAATTATAATCTTTAAACTCTGTCGGAACATTGGCTCAGATTGTAATACGAATGATGAAGATATATAAGATAATTGTATCTGTTGGAGCATTGGCTCAGATTGTAATACGAATGATGAAGATATATGAGATAATTGTATCCTTTGGAGCATTGGCTCAGATTGTAATACGACTGATGAAGATATATGAGATAATTCTATCCTTTGGAGCATTGGCTCATATTGTAACACGAATGATGAAGGTGTATGAGCTAATTGTATCCTTTGGAGCATTGGCTCAGATTTGTAATATGAATAATGAAGGTATATGAGATAATTGTATCCTTTGGAGCATTGGCTCAAGTAATAGAGTAAATTATGAAATGAAGTGAAAGAAAGAGAAAGAACTACTAAAATATACCCTTTCCTGGTGATTGTTGCTTTTGATATTGTCTCCCTCATTGGGATGTTGAGATTACTGTTATTGTTCCCTTGCCGGGATTTATTTGTCTAATTAATGTTTCCATGCCGGGATTTAGTTATTTAATTTATGTTCCCTTGCCGGGATTTAATTGTTTAATTGATGTTCCCTTGCCGGGATCTCTATTTTATTCTGGTTACTCCCTTGCCCCTGTTTGTGATTGTTGTTCAGGTGAGGAAGAGTGTTAAAGCACGAAGGGTGATGCCGTGCACTGTTTGATATTGTGAGGAAGAGTGTTAAAGCACGAAGGGTGATGTCGTGCATTGTTTGATATTGTTCCCTTGACGGGGTTATTATTTTTATTCTGTTTACTCCCTTGCCCTTGTTTGTGATTGTTGTTTGGGTGAGGATGAGTGCTAAAGCACGAATGGTGATGCCGTGCATTGTTTGACATTGTGAGGAAAGAGTGTAAAGCATGAAGGGTGATGTTGTGCCGTACGATGCACAATTTCGTACCGATATTCATTGATTATACTGTGAGGAAAGAGAATAAAAGCACGAAGGGTGATGTCGTGCCGTGATTTACATTGTTTACATTATACATTGCATAGTGAGGACGAGAGTAAAAGCACGAAGGGTGATGTCGTGCCGTGATTTACATTGTTTACATTATACATTGCATAGTGAGGACGAGAGTAAAAGCACGAAGGGTGATGCCATACAAGTTTGTGATTTCTTGTTCTTAATGATATGCTGGCTTTGTTGGTCTTTTCCTTATTGAGATTTCTTATATGAAATTGTTATCTCCCCACAGCATGTTCCCCTTCCTTTATTGATTGTTTCCTCCCTATATTTCTTATATGTTGTATATATGTATATCTATTTATTTGAACTGCACAGGTCTATTTGGTAGTCTGGTTCTAGCCTCGTCACTACTTCACCGAGGTTAGGCTAGGCATTTACCAGTACATGGGGTCGGTTGTACTGATGCTACACCTGCACTTCTTTATGTTGTGCAGATTACGCAGCCGGGCCCGGAGGACATCATTAGTGGGAGTGTCTTCCAGCGTATCCTAGAGGCTTCAAAGTATATCCGCTGGCGTTCGTGGCCCTTGGCGTCTCTTCCATCCCTTGATTTCACTTCTGTCTTGTTTTTCTTCCTCTAGTTTCAGAGACAGCTATGTATTCTCTTTTCCGACTTGTATTTAGCACTCTTGTAGACAGTTCGTGAGTTTGTGACTCCAGGTTTTGGGAACGTTTACGCGTTGTTGTATCATGTTCTTCTTATTTAGCTTGAGACCATATTTATTTCCGCTGTTAAATTGTGAACCGTTTAGTTTATCCTATTAAATTGATGTTAATATGCTAGTTTATCTATCCACGTTGGCTTGTCTAGCGGGTTCAACGTTAGACACCATCATGGCCCGATGGTGGGAGTTCGGGGCGTGACAACCTCGTGCTCAACAAATACCTCACCTGCACAAGAAAGACCTCGTGCCACCACGTATACGGTATCTGTGTCAATTACCATCAAAATATTTAAAAATTTTATATATATAAAGTAAAGCATGATAACAATTAAAATAAAATAAAACATCAAATGATATAATGAGTTTGTTTTAAGGATCAAATAAAGTAAAGCATGATAATAATTTAAATAAAGTAAAGCATCAAATGAGATAGTGAGTTTATTTTAATTTTTCCACCCATATTTCGTACGTGAAGGTACGCCATAAATAAATTGATGGAAGCTCGGAAAATGAGATGATACATCCCGCATTTTCGTATGTTAAAGTTTCGTCGTAAGTCAATCGACGTAAGTTCGGGAATGAGATTATTTTGGAGAATATAAGCATTATGCTATTTCAAACAAGTGATAGTAAATTCGTGAAGGTGAGAGGGTAAGAAAATCAAAGAAAATAAATTTCGTCGAAGTTTGATATTTTGGGATAAAATACAGATCGAGCTAAAATACCCGATATTTATGGACTAATACCATACAAGGTACCACATGACCATGATTGTATGGTGTATAAAGTGTGTTAAAAGTGAGTAGTATTTTAAGAAATGTGAGATAATTTTTAATTATGTGGATAATTGAGTAATTAATAATTTTTGGTGGGAGATTAGTTAATTAATTATCAAATTTTGGATAAGTTTAAAACCCCTCTACGTGGCAGCCCCCTCCCCTTCTAATTAGTGATTCATTAGTATTTTAAATAGGTGTCACATTATTAGAAGGTAAAGTTCAATGATGGTTGATAAGAATATCACATTGTCTAACATAACTCCATTAGTGAAGATGAATATAATTGTGCAATAGCTTGGAGGATACATGCTGTCAAACGAGCATGATGCATGTTTAGCAATGATATTTTATATCTACTACCTACACTAAAAAGCATTTCAAAATGCTCTAGTCCCTTTCACCCACTAAAATTTTAGCTACTTCCAGAATAACATAAAGTAATAACCACTTTAAAGCCTCAACAAGCATAAGTTTAGCAATGGCAATGTTATGGGTTCAAGCATTTCATATGAATACTATTTAATACTATAGCAATGGGGGATTTGCGGTTCTAAAAGAGTACGTTGCAATCTTTGCCAAAAAATATTATACAGAGTTTTCCCTACTTCAGGTATGTTAAGGCTAAGCCCTTATTTCATTTTGGCATGATCTCATAATTACATGAGTTTGATAATGAGGCATCAAGAAAAATTCATATCCCGAAAATTACGTATATTTTGCTAGTCTCGTAAATTACGTATATTTTCCTAGTTTTGTAACTTACAATATTCACTTTATCGAGACTTCATATTCATTTGAGTATTTTCTTCTTCCAGCCAAGAGAGCAGAGAGTCTATATATACAGTATTACAGTATTTTCATTACCATCGAGCTATAATCGATGGGCCGGCCCTTATTGGACCTCTGATTAGATGGTAAGTTATATACCGAGCCTACTGTGGTCGAGCGCCTATGAGCGAGTCCAGTTGGTCGAGATACATAGCCTAGTATGGCCGAGCGCCTATGAGCGAGCCTACTACGGCAGAGCAATTATATATATACCGAGACTTATAGGGCCTGAGAGAGTTGAGTCAGTATCAACAGGTAAGCATATCTTCAGATTATCTTTGACTTCCAGCTACTTGCAGTTATTATATTATTAGTTAAGTTTCAGCTCTCAGTATATTCCCTTACATAATCAGTACTTTATTTCGTACTAACATCCCTTTTCTAGGTGCGCTGCATTTCGTGCGTGCAGGTTCAGACAAACAGACAGGTAGGCCTCCTCATCAAGTGTTGCTCGAGTTCAGCTTGATCGGTAAGCTCCATGCTTTCGGAGTTGCCGAGTCTAGAGCCTTATGTACATCTTGTATATATATGTATATATGTTATGAGATAGGGGAGCTGTTCCAATCATAGTATATCCATCGGTAGAGGCTTGTAGACATATCCTGCCAGTTAGTGCAGTATGTTAGGCTTGTAGGAATTTTATGTATATTTGGTTCGGTTGTCAGCTGTAATAATTAGCCTTGTCGGCCCAGTTTTATATTCACATTTGGTTAGCATTTGCAGTTGTCTTGCAATGTGGCCCATGGCCAAAGTATGATATCATATGTTCAGGGTCTCTTAGTTGCAAGTTGGTACGCAAAGATAGGTAAGGCACTGGGTGCCGGTCTCGCCCTCCTGGTTCGGGGCGTGACAAATGTGGTATCAGAGCAGTTCTGTCCTAGGGATTCTATAAGCCGTGTCTAGTAAAGTCTTATTTATGGGTGTGTCGTACACCACACTTATAAGCAAGAGGCTACATGTCATTTAGGAGTGTCACTCTTTCTTCTTACTCTAGATCATGTGGTAGAGCTAGCTGTAAGAACTCAATTTCCTAAACTATGTCTTATTCATTATACGACGATGCCTACATCCAAAAAGACGGTTGGTAAAAGATTTCATGTGGCTATGGAAGAGTTGAGTGAGAGGAACCCGTTCTGCATGATGCTTATGATGAGCAAATGTGAGGACTTCAGTAGATCATGTGTGTAATAAGAGGTATAAGCTTCTTGATAAAGAGCCTTAAGGCAAGCATATCTATCCACCCCTATGGTGTAAGGCAATGAGAGATTCAGGAGATAGATACAAGTTTCAACGAGTAAAATAAGCAAGATGAAGAACGGTACGAGGAGCCTAGTTAATGAAGATTATTAGTATTTATAATTAAGGCAGAGGAATATAAGTATTTTTGAGTTACCTTCAACAGAAACAAAGGTATGTACAATCGGCAACATCGATCTCAGTTATGCCCTATGGGAGCTAACACATATGGTTTAAGAGAAGGGTGGGATATTAGGATCCGACTAGGGTTAGAGTAACCCAAAATGATGAATTGATTATTTTCGATAATTGATATTTCCGAAGGATATTTCAAATGTGCTAATAGATCTTCTTGTGAGACACCCAGATAGTACACTCTAAAATAGTACAGCTAGATATGAGTACTACAAAGACAGGAACTGGAAGCCTTGAACAGATAAATATTACCTTAGTGTGGCTCTCCTCCCTAGTAGAGAAAGAATGTTAGGCAACCGAAAGAGCCAGTAAATGGAGCAAGGGAAGCTAGAAGCAAAAGAATGTCTAGTTCAAGTTTTTAGAATAAAGTGATAGACATAACTATTTGCATGGAAATAAGAAGAGAGTTAATAAAGCATTGTGAGTAAGATGTGGTACATGGATGAAAACGGTAGATCAAAAAAATGTAAAATGACAGTATTAAAGAGTCTATAGTCAAGTGAAGGGAAATACGAGAGGTGACAAGCCTTGAGACAACAAAAGAGTATAGGCCATAAAGTTTATCCTCACTTCGAGAAATACGTTCGTGACTCTAACACGACTACCAGGAGGAAACGTTAGACCTCAGAATAATAGCAATCAGTATGGGCTGGTGAACAAGATAAACTAACATGAATTAGGGACTGAGTGATTTGATAACAATCAGCATCATGAGAATTTCAGGTTGCGTTCCGCGATAATAAAATGGACCACAGAAGAAGATTCATGAGAAATTAGAGAATGGTCATTCAGACAGACGCTTCCCTAAAACAAGAAATGTGAGTAAATGTAAACTTAAGGAAATGTGTGTGCCAATTACACTAGGTGTCACCATCATCAGTAAGGAATTTTGTTATCCTTGGTACAGAAGGATTGCCACAAGGCAAGTAAGGGTCATCGATGATGTGAAAAGTCGCCAAAGATAAAGAGGGAACGTGTCTATAGGTAGATCCTCGTGGCTTCAACTCTTAGTACTCCCCCAAAGGGGGGAATATGGAGTGATGTGGCGTTAAGTGAAAAATTAAGTGGTTCTAGTAGCTATGAAATGGTAAAGGAAGAATGCAATAAAAATAAGAAAGGGATGAGGTTTCACTTATTCAAAGCCTACAGATAGGCTACGATCCCAGAATATTATGCAAGTACAACGTCAAGGAGAAGAGGTTAGAGTTCCTGCCGAGTTGTTTTTGATAAATAAGGAGCCGATGAGAGAGGTAAGTTAAGACAAAAGGAATAACCCAAGAGAGATTACTTAGCAGTTAATTTAGGAAGAGCCTAGTTATGGCTAGAAAAGAGGATACAGACAAATCAACAGATTGTGCAAGATAAACATAGTGAACCCCAACGTGGGGAATTCAGTCTTGCAGATATGACATTATAATACTTAAGGTATATTCAAATAATAGTTGGGAAAGTTAAAGGTACCTTATCAGTGTTACGGGAATAAAAGAGAGTTCCATTGGGAAGACAGTCAAAATATCAGTTCAGAAGCAACTCTACAAGCACAAGGTCCCGGAGGTAAGTAACTATGGATAATTATAGACGAGGAAGAACATCAAAATTTCCGTTGAGTATACGATGTAATAAGATCACAACTTAACAAGAGTCAGAAGGTCCTGCCTAATTACTACAATGAAAGACTAGCTGAGAAAGTATGGAAGAAGGCTTCAACCTAAGCTCAGTGACCTAAGGAACAAATGGTCTTATAACAACAGTCTCACAATAACATTGTGTGCACTCCATAAGAAAATGACGCCTACTGTGGATAATGAACGGGAGGTAAATCAGAAGTGATATTCAAAATCATATGAGTTGTATGGAATTCCAATATGTATTGGCACTAACGTAAGCTAAGTATTCACGCAACAAGGGAGTAGGAAGAACAAGAAAAGTAATTGCTTACTTTTAAAGAAAGCCGAGAACGAACAAAAAGAATCATTCGATTAATAATCCAATGTTAGTTACGTTATTAACACACTTAAGAGTTAGGAGTTTTATACATGCATCATATATGTTGACAATCATACTGACTTAGAAGATTCTGGTAGAAGTTAAAGAAAGAATTGAGCCCAGGGCATAGACAAAGGATTGAGTTGTTAGAAGATTGTATCATGGATATTCCATGACTCCTATGAAAGGATAAAGTAATAATTAATACCAGGATCCGCAGATCGGAAGATAGCTTAAGCCTCTATAAAGGTTGATCGGAAGGAAGAAGAAACTAAAGAGTTATATCAACCAAGTAAATCAGGAGTCTGACTATTGGACCCAGAAAATTATAGAAATCGTGATTGAGAACATTGCAGGATCACTGTTAATATCATAGGTACAAGAGAGGAAGTACAACAACCATATTCTACAACAACCTTACGATAAAGCTAGTTGGAAAATTACAGGCCTCCTAAGAAGTCAGTACGAAGCTCCCCCCGGGTGCAAGTATCATAATAAGAGCCTCATGTTATGGACGTGAATTATACCTATGTGGAAGGGAGGTCATGAAAGAAATAGAAGATACGATGCAAGATTTTAAGGTAATAAGGTAAAGGCGAACAACGTATGAAATACCCAAATACAGAAGGTTGTGAATAGTCCGTACTTCGAATAAAAGGCTAGAAGCGTGGGGATTCAGTATTTAGGAATGATAGCGGCGTCGTCAATGGCATATCTTCTAGTCGTTGATTTATAGGTATCGAGAGGTCCAGTTAACAGAGTAAAGAAGAATTAGAGATAATTTGATGTCTCGCTTGATGTTCTAAGATAACACAAGGAAATTTGTGGTGCAAGCAAGTTGAAGGAAGGTTGCAAGTAGTATAAATAGATATGTATAGGTCGCAAGCTAAGGTTTTAGGAAGACAGGAATAAGGATAAAAAAGGGAAAGTGAGAATGTGAAAATAATGGATAAGCCGGTATTAATCCCATGAAAACAAGAGAGCTAATGGTTTCTCTAAGTTATAGAAAGCTCAGTTTAGCCTGAATGAATTCAAGGGAGTCTAAGACTAGCAATTAGAAGAAATGGAGTGTTGCCCTGGTAGAGGAATAAGGGTGTGATTGTGATATATAAAAGATTAAAATACCCATGTAAGGTGAGTGATATTGGTATACTATAAAATACGGTTATGGAAGTATAGTATCTCCCCGAGGTGGATCAATCTAATTACTCTAGATGTCCCCAATGAGATGTGAGCCCTAGTGGCAGTGTTACATAAGAGATCAAGTTATTAGTGGTAGATAATAGATCAGCATTAAGGTGAATCAACAATGGATGGACAAAGTCACAAAGTATGAGGTGAGATTAGGCCGTCATTCTAAAGATGAACAGTAATAAGGAAGCACTAAAGGACATAGATTTATACATATGGGATAAGCAACGAACGTAACCCGGAGTTTGGTAGCAGACCTCAGTAACGATAATTTTAGGTAAGAGTTATGATATATTTTTACCTACTTAGATGCAGTAAAGTCATGCGGATAGATAACCGAGCCTATGAAATAAGATATAGCAATATTCATAAGTTCGACAATGTACCGAGCGAAGAACTTCAGTGTACCTATAGATGCCCAGAGGTATATCTTATCAAGCTTTGTATGTGTTTACAAAGTGAGTCCTAAATATGGGCTAAAAGTTGGAGGAAAAAGGAGAAAAGAGTCGCATAAGCGCACTTACAAGGTCAGAGTTGTACAGGTTGCATTATAGAAGGTAGCAACAGTTACGGGATTGGAAGAACTCCGACCACAAGTCATGGTGTGAGAAAAAGGCCCTAAAGGAGGGAATTCCCTGGCCTTTGGAATTATTCACAGAACAGTTGCCTAGATGTCAAGGAGAGTACTAAAGTATTCGGAAGACATAAGTTATGAAAATTATAAGTGCATCAGTCAATATTCAAGGACAAATGTTCCAAAGAGGTAAAGGATGTTACACCCCATATTTTCGTACGTGAAGGTACGCCATAAGTAAATTGATGGAAGCTCAGAAAATGAGCTGATACATCCCGCATTTTCGTATGTTAAAGCTTCGTCGTAAGTCAATCGCCGTAAGTTCGGGAATGAGATTATTTTGGAGATTATAAGCATTATACTATTTCAAACAAGTGATAGTAAATTCTTGAAGGTGAGAGGGTAAGCAAATCGAAGAAAATAAATTTCGTCGAAGTTTGACATTTTGGGATAAAATACGGATCGAGCTAAAATACCCGATATTTATGGACTAATACCATACAAGGTACCACATGACCATGATTGTATGGTGTATAAAGTGTGTTAAAAGTGAGTAGTATTTTAAGTAATTTGAGATAATTTTTCAATTATGTGGATAATGGAGTAATTAACGATTTTTGGTGGGAGAGTAGTTAATTAATTATCAAATTTTGGATAAGTTTAAAACCCCCTTACGTGGCAGCCCCCTCCCCTTCTAATTATTGACTAATTAATATTTTAAATAGGTGTCACATTATTAGAAGGTAAAGTTCAATGATGGTTGATAAGAACATCACATCGTCTAACATAACTCCATTAGTGAAGATGAATGAAATTGTGCAATAGCTTGGAGGATACATGCTGTCAAACGAGCATGATGCATGTTTAGCAATGATTTTTTATGTCTACTACCTACAGTAAAAAGCATTTCAAAATTCTTTAGTCTCTTTCACCCACTAAAATTTTAGCTACTTCCAGAATAACATAAAGTAATAACCACTTCAAAGCTTCAGCAAGCATAAGTTTAGCAATGGCAACGTTATGGGTTCAAGACTTTCATACGAATACTATTTAATACTATAGAAATGGGGGATTTGCGGTTCTAAAAGAGTACGGTGCAATCTTCGCCAAGAATATTATACGGAGTTTTCCCTACTCCGGGTATGTTAAGGCTAAGCCCCTTCTTTCATTTTGGCATGATCTCGTAATTACACGAGTTTGATAATGAGGCATAAAGAAAAACTCATATCCCGAAATTTACGTATATTTTTCTAGTCTCATAAGTTACGTATATTTTCCTAGTTTTTTAAGTGACGATATTCTCTTTATCGAGACTTCATATTCATTTGAGTATTTCCTTCTTCCAGTCAAGAGAGCAGAGAGTCTATATATACAGTATTTTCATTACCATCGAGCTATAATCGATGGGCAGGCCCCTATTAGACCTCTGCTCAGATGGTAAGTTATATACCTAGCGTACTGTGGCCGAGCGCCTATGAGCGAGCCCAGTTGGTCGAGATACAGAGCCTAGTATGGCCGAGCACCTATGAGCGAGCCTACTACGGCAGAGAAGTTATATATATATATATATATATATATATATATACCGAGCCTTACAGGGCCGGACAGCTATTTTACTTACTGTATTAAGAGAGTTGAGTCAGTATCAGCAGGTAAGCATATCTTCAGATTATCTTTGACTTCCAGCTACTTGCAGCTATTATATTATTAGTTCAGTTTCAGCTCTCAGTATTGCCTTACATACTCGGGACATTATTTCGTACTGACGTCTCTTTTCTGGGGGAGCTGCATTTTGTGCGTGCAGGTTCAGACAAACAGACGGGTAGCCCTCCTCATTAAGTGTTGCTCGAGTTCAAATTGATCGGTAAGCTCCATTCTTTGGGAGTTTCCGGGTCTAGATCCTTATGTACATCTTGTATATATATATATATATATATATATATATATATATATATA
>MDKI01282854.1:0-27726 GCA_005239505.1 Nicotiana paniculata | reverse complement strand
ATGGGGCCGAACCCTATGGAGGTTGCCTACGTATCTCACATCCGGTGAGAATCAGACCCGCGTCGTTCGTAAATGTTTCAGGAATAGGATGACACCTTTTGAAAAATTCAGGCTTATTTTATAATCATTTTTTTTGGGGTAAATACCAAGAATTTTCAAAAACCGGGTAAATTTTCTTTTTTATTTTATTTTCTCCCTTTTAGTTTTCCTTCAATTTTTATATATATATTTTTTTTAAAAGCCGGTCAACATGCACAAACCGAATCAAACATAATGCACAAGTAGCACATAAGATGCATCAGGATGGTCTTTTCGTTTCGGGTACACCTGTCCTAGACGGACCCAACCCCTGTGTTGTGTCCCCTAAGTCAAAATGCACATGATGCAGATAATCGTTCCTACTAGGGATCCGGCATGAGGTTTTGTCATTCTAAGGTTAAACCTGAGGTTTTGTTCTAGACCTTGGCTACCCGAGCGGACAACTCGAGTCGGGGTGGGAGCGACGTACCGGTAGCACGAAAGGCTATCCGGCCTAGTGGCTAGTCCATCACCGCATTTCTTACTTGGTATGACCTCTAATAGAAAAGCGGGCCACACGAACGTGTGCACCAATTTTTAGAAGACTCAGAAAGGAGTCGTAAGAAGGTAGTTTAAATACAGTTCAAATAAATATCAAAGCAGTAAATAAATAACATTTAGCACATTGAGCGCACAAAATATAATAATATCATAATTAATAAAGCCAAGTAAAATCTCATTAACAAGCTCAAATTCTTAAACCCTGAACCAGAGATTCTGGGTTCTAAGATCCCCAGCAGAGTCGCCAGAGCTGTCACACCTCCCTTTTTTCCGAGAGGGGATAGGGGATAAGGGAGTTTTTCCAATTTAAGTGACATTATCGAATTTGGGATTTACTTATTGATTTTTTAGAGTCGCCACCCGGATTTATACTATGTTCCGGGACACCATTTAAAATATCCCAATCCGAGGAAGTTTTTGACTCTGTTTAAAAAATGTCTGCGAACCAGAAATCCGGGTAAGGAATTCTGTTAACCCGGGAGAAGGTGTTAGGCACTCCCGAATTCCGTGGTTCTAGCACGGTCGCTTGATGATTAAACTTGGCCTAAATTATTTAATTACTCATTTTAGAACCTATGTGTATTTATCTTTTACCGCTTTAAATTACTCGATTATTCGTAGTGGTGATATTATCTGAAACGAGTCACGCGTACGTGTACTCCTTTTGTTTGGTTATTCGCAATTACAGAATTATCTTAAAACGAGTCACGCATACGTGTACTCATTTCGTTCCTCGCGTCAAGGATCATGTCACGCGTACATGTACACAATTAATCACGCTTTGTTAATATTAAGATTGTTCAGCCAAATTTGCGCGAACGCGTACTTCGATTTTAATTTGAAAATCACAATTATGTCACGCGAACGTATACATAATCGCGATAGGTCAATTAAAAGCGCGCCTAAAGCATTCTACGAATATTCATGAGTTATATTCTAAGCTAATTTGAAATTATTGCGAGACATGAATATGGAGTAGTTTTTAAAAAGTGTAATAAATTAGTTATGAAAATGTGAGCTAGTTTTATTTTATTGAATTGGGCCTAAAAAAAATACTTATTTGGCCAATACGAGTATTCAAGAATCGGGAAAGATTATTATCTCCAAACAATGTTAGATGTAGGCAGAAACTAATTTAATAGCTCAAACATTTGAATAATTTATCGTTTTTATCCAATTAACGAAGCAAAACCATGGACAATTTTCTACTAGAATAACTACTTGAAAATTTAAAATCTGAACCCAAACAAACATGCAACTTAACAAAATCTCAATATTTATCAACTCTGTTTCAAACTAAATGAGCAAATTAATCGTAAATGAATAGATCAGTGTCTTTCGGAATTTAAAATTTATATGCATTGTTGAATCTTCCTAGTCCTACAATGTTGCTCTATGCTTCTTAGAATTTTGTCATCCTTTTCAGGTCTATATTGTCAAAGATTATCACCACTAATTTGTTCTTGAAACATAAATCTGCAATTATATCATACTGTTAATGAAATGGAGCTACTAGAACATGATCATCATTACCATTCTAACCTATAGACTTGTAGTTTGTTCTTTTTCATCTCTGGGACATTCTATTTCAGATGACTAAAATGTTAAGCATTAACGCAAGAAATGACTAAATCAAGATTTATCTGTGTTGAGCGAAAATCATAGAGCATAAAAATGATTTAAACATCACTAAATTATATAGCACCAAGAAAAGGAACGGACCTTATATATATGAGAATACAAAGATGGAAATTTTGGCGAGAAATCTCGAACAAAATGAACGGGGAACGGAGAACTCGACATGAATCGAACGATGTCCTCGATGGTGATCTTGAACTCGAATTTAGAGCTGCTATTTTTTAGCGAAGAAGAGGTTGTTTTTCTGTATTTCTTCGGTTGATTTGGAGGTTGTTCAACAACTTTTAATGATGGTTTAGTTGCTGTGATTTTTTTTTTTGAAGAAGAAGCAAGAGGCTTTGGCGGCTGCTTGTTGCTGGAGATGGTTCTTGATATTTTTCTTTTCTGTTTTCTGGTCTTGCACTCTAGAGGCGTTCTTTTTTTTTTTGTGCCCTCCCTTTTATAAGCCATCTTAGTGATTTTTTGGTTACATTTGGAGTGGGAAACGTGAGTTTTGAAGTTGGGAGTTAGGGAATATGGGGGTGAGAGACGTGAGAATTGGTGGTTGTGTGAGTGTGTGTGCAATGTGAGAGAAAGATGTGAAAGGTGGGGGAGTGAGTGAGAAAAGTGGGGATAATGGGTTTAGTAAAGAAAATATATAAAAAAAAAATTTTAAAAAAAATCATCTATTAAGTTCATTGTTTTTAGATAAATTAAATTATAAAGATAAGAAGATTAACCAAAAATTTCTTATATTATAGGAAAATTAAATATTTACATATACATTAAATGATACTAAGAAAGATTATGCAGCTTACTTACTAAAATTCTAATTAAAAAAAATCATATATATATATATATATATATATATTTTTTTTTTTTTTTTTTTTTATAAATTTTCATTTTCTCTTTACAAATAGAAATAAAAATATGTTCTATAAGTGTATGTATGTATGTATGTGTGTGTATATATATATATATATATTAGACCTAAAGAATTATTTATATTAAAATAGTATATTATTTGGGTGTGGTCAAACATTAGTTGTTCACCGGAAAAACAACAGCTAAATATGAATATCAGAAAAGCGACGAAAATCAATTGTAGGCATTTTACCATTCGAATTATATCCTGACTGGTGAATACTTTTGGCTTTTCCATCGATATGAGACGTTATAGAAGTTAAAGGCCAATGATTTAGCTTTGCAATAGGGCTACACTCTGCAGCATAAAGGAGAATTTAACTTGCACATGGCACTCTCTTTCTTTTATTTTTTCTGTTTGCACCACGGCTCTCTCATTTGTTCTTTGTGTCGATATTGGGAAGACAACTTTGCAACACTCTGACTGAAATCAACTTGTATCCTTTGATCATCAATTAGAACATTATTCATATTATAATATGCTTGTTCACAGGCCTCTTTGTTTTCAAACTCAACGAAACTATAGCAGTAGTTATTCCCAGTCTTGTGATCCCTAATAATTTCAGCAGATTTCACGGTCCCAAAGCGCGAGAAAATTGTATACAGGTCTTTATCTTCAGTAACCGAATTCAACCTACGAACAAACAGCACATTTCAGGTGGCTTTATTTCAGCATCAGGAATATCCCCTATACTTTCAAGCACTACGGCTCGCGAATGTGCTTCTTTCGCACGCAGAACCTCCTCAAGTTCCTTTACACCTAATCGCTCATCCATTGGCATCCAATCATCTTCTAGTCGCACATCATCTTTTCGTTTTCTTATATGTAAGTGTGTTTAATTCTTATAAGAATCGTCCAATATGTAAGTGTGTTTAATTCTTATAAGAATCGTCGAAATGTAAGTGTGTAAGTGTGTTTAATTCTTATAAGAATTTGTATACCGAATCGTCCATAAAGGATCGTCGAATATGTAAGTGTGTTTAATTCTTATAAGAATTTGTATACCGAATCACCCCCGGACCCTGTTCCAGTAGGATCTCCAGTTTGCGCAACGTAATTCTTCTGAACCGTGTGGAAGAGGCAGCCATTGTAATAACCGATCTTACACAACTTCAGAAAATTCTTACATGTCAAAGGGCAGCGATCTGTAAACAAATCTACTACCATGTCTCCTAAACTCGTCACTATCATCACCGACATTATATTTATTTTTTTCAAGGACGTAGAAAAGAGAGGAGATAGATGATTTGCGGAGAGGGTTTTGAGTCTTTGATTTCATTAAATAGATAACATCACCTGTATATTACAAAACCTAGTTTGATCAGAAATTAGAAAACGTAACCAATATAGGATTCCTACGTTAATTCCTACAGTACAAACTTATGCTATCTATATTACTAGGACTACTATATAGAAGGCTGGTAAAATATTCCATTCGACGTGTGTGTTTGTTGATATTAAAAATAAACTTTAGGGGCTAATAGGTAACTTACAGCAATTCTTTGGGATGGGAAAAGAATGTACTGAGCTCCCTTGAAACTTTTCTGACCCATTTGACCATTCTACCCTTTGTTTATGTCATCATTACGTGTCTTTTACTAAGAAAAAGTATTTAACTGGACTTCTCAATTTCTAATCCTAGCCCTTCAAGCCATTATGATTAAGGCTTAGCGGATACAATTTTTTCTCAAAATCATTATTAAAATATTAACCATCAGTTTTATCAAATAGCTCAAAGTCATATTTCCAAATTAAAGTGATTTTAATAGAAAGGTAGTTCCTCTGTAATTCAAATAAGAATTAGTTTTGTCTTATAAATTCTGAAGAAAAAATGAAATATAATTAAAAATTCATTTTCAAAAATTTAATAAAGAAATATGTATAAAAGTATAACTTACTCTCTAACCCATACTTAATTAAGTCATAAAATGAGGCCCAAAAAAGTGAAAAGGACAAATATTTCTTTTGCAAATTACTTTCTCAATTCCAAACAATTATTATCGTGTTTTATTTTCTTAAAGGTAAATTTGATTAATTTTATACTAACAAAAATTAATTTATTTTAAAAAATTTATACTATTTAAAATGACGTCTGATACTTTAGAAACAAGATAACATTTTTAATTCCAAATGAAAGGAACTTCTTATTACTCCCCAATTTGGAAATAATTATAAAATAAAATATACACACAGTAGAGATATGTACATATAAGTGATAACTAAGTGAAGTTATATACTTTATAAAAGTATTGATTAATATGACTAAAATAGTTCTGTAATCAACTGTATGGAATAGGTGACATATATCTCCCCAATCATAGAAGTTGATGTTGGGTTTTTTAATCTAATTAAATAAAGAGGTGTGAATGAGAAATGAAGGGAAACGATACGAAGGGAAACAATTTGGAGGGCAACGAGAAATTTAAGTGTTCCCTTTACTAATGCACTTTGTCCCTCGTCGGAAAATAGAAAGAAAATTATTGTGCTTATATAGAGAAGCAAATCTTCTAGAACTTAAAAGAGTTGGGAAGAAGTGGTGCCTCGCTTCGCCCTTGACTTCGGCCGATTGTTGATAATTTTCGGACCAAATTTATTTTCCGTTTTTGGTTATTTATTTTTTTTTCCTGTTATTTTTCTGGGTGAATTTTATATTTTAAATTCGCGGTTAATTTCCTAAAGGTCCTAATAGTCATTTTCGAATTTAAAATTCGCGACCAAGCAGAAATTTTCTGTCGAAATGGTACCTTATGTGAACAGTTACCTTCGCACCTATTAAACCTAGATTGTTTGGCGACAAATTCAAAGGTTTTGCCTCATTTTTCCATCACCGAAACTAAAAACTCTCTCCTCTCTCTTCTGCATTCTGCCTTATTTTTCAAAGCAAAACGTAATCATTTTGTTTGATTTGCTCCGCCATTTGAGTTAGCCGAAGTTCTGTGATTTCAAGTGCATTTATCACATAATAGTTATTCCGTTCTATCCTGTGAGGTAGGGGTATACAAACCGAACCGAAAAGCCGCACCCAACCAAAAAGTCAAACCAAACCGATTAAAAAATCACTTGGTTTGGTTTGATCTGGTTTGGTATTGAGTAAAAACCCCGAACCAACCCGATATATAAATATGTAATTTTTATATATGTTTTTAAGATTTTATATAGAATTTTCTTTAGAAAGTGTCTAGAAATATTTGGGATTCTCTTGCGGGATATAAATTTTATTAGAGTATGAAGTGCTCCATATTTATTGACCTTAAATAATGAGTTGTATAATCACTTTCTTATCAAGTGTTAATGAAATGCGTCTATTTATTTGTTTTTCCATATTCATATCATATGTCAAGATCTATTAAATTCTTATATTTTTTTTCGAATGTGAAGTGATTATTAATAATTAGGTCATACTAATTTTTATGTTTAATTGCTAAATTCTATTAACCTGAAAGTGTATATCAACGAAAAATTATTACCAGACGACTAAAAAAATAATTATTATGTGTTACTAATAGAATTATCCCATAAGAATATTTTAATCAATAATATGTTTGTCAATTTTTTATATTTTTACTAAATAGATATTTTCTTATCAAATATTTAATAAAGTAAAATTGAAATAATATGTAAGTAACAAAAAACCCGAAAACCCCGACAAAATCGAACCAATCCAAATCGATATAGTTGGTTTGATTTTATTTTGATAAAAACTGAACCAACCCGGTCCATGTACACCCCTACTGTGAGGAATCAATCCGAAACTTAGACAACTGTGAGGGGATTAAATTTCTTAAGGACACACAAGTAACTTGTGGACTCGAAATTTTTCTATTTTTTGCTTTCTTAAACTAAAGTCTTCTGATTTTCTGGTTTTGAATACAAAATACTAACAAGTTTAAAAAATTTAATATATTTTTGTGTTAATCTTACTTTCTAGTTTATTGACCAAAATTCTGATAATTTTCTAATCCCATTTTGAAGATTAAAATCTTCAAATTTTCTACTATAATTTGAGATTAGCAGAACCATTTGCTTGTGATCCCACAAGTTTGCCAAAATGCCTTCCCAACAAAGAGTTGGATGCACACGATAGAAGCAAGGGCGGATTTATAGGATAATTTATGGGGCAAGTGAACATATTGTCAAATTAGGTATTTTATGTGTGTATTTTTAATAATTATTTAATATTATCCATTAATACCCATGCTTCATAGAGATTGTAAAGTGCACTTGATTGAATATTGAGTTATTTCTCAAAGGAACTGGGATCGACTCCCACTTAATACTTCTGAGTAGGGGTGTACATGGAACGGGTTGGTTCGGTTTTTATCAAAACCAAACCAAACCAACTATATCGGATTGGATTGGTTCGGTTTTGTCGGATTTTTTGGGTTTTTGTTGTTTTTTGTTAAATGAATATTATTTGAATCTTACTTTGTTAAAGTTATAGACAAAATTTTGATAAGTGAATATATGTTTAGTAAATATTAAAAAAATTGATAAAAATATGATCTATTAAAATATTACAATGAGTGAATTTTGTTAGTAACACATGATAGTTATTTTCTTAGTCGTCTATCAATAATTTTTCGTCAAATGTTTGCTTTCAAGGTTAACATATGAGAGGATCCCAAATATTTTTATATTTTTTAAAGAAAATTCAATACAAAATCTTAAAAATATATTAAAAAATTAAATATTTATATGTCGGTTTAGTTCGAGTTTTTTTACTAAATATCAAACCAAGTCAAACCAAACCTAATCAGATTTTTTAATCGGTTTGGTTTAATTTTTTGATTTGGTGCGATTTTCTGGTTCGGTTTGAACACCCCTACTTCTGAGTGGTGCACTCAAATTTTAAAAATTCTAGATCTGTCTCGGGATAAAAGTGTAAGGGAAATTTCGGCAGCTGAAGCCGATGCAAATTTACAGAGGTCAGTGGATAGAAGAAGACTCCTTACCCAATCAAAAGGCAGACATAGGCTTGAAAAAACAACCGAATTTGTATCAAAGGATGTTCAAAATGAAGGAATCAACTGCAATTATACTAAGATTTCTGCTACTCCTCATCAAAGGGATAAATCATAGAGCCAATGCGAAAGAGCCGATTCAGGGTCGTTGGCCGTGATAGAAGAAATAAAGAAGAACTGTGGTCCAGTCTATTACCTGTTGCATCAGACAAAAATGCAGGATCAAGTCGGAGAGCATGAGGCTATGATCCTCAAAGGCTGCAACATAGTGGAGCATTGCCGAATTCTGCAGAATCAACTGGCCTTGAATTCCTGGAAAACATCAAATATTTGGTCAACTGCTTGCTCTATCAAAACCAATCAATGTGGATAGATTACTTAGAGCCCATAAGGGTAGAATAATATTGCAGAGAAAGAAACGAGAAAAAAGGAAAAATTGAGGCTCAGATGCACTGTTATATCGTCTATGATCAGACTCAGTGAAGACCCAAGTTTTCACACTGTGCACATTTATCATCACAGCACTCTCAGAGTGTGCACCAGCCGGGAATCGAACCCGGGTCTGTACCGTGACAGGGTACTATTCTACCACTAGACCACTGGTGCTTGTTGTTTCAATATTTCAAATTCTGTTAAAATACTCTCTAATATTTTTGGGTACATCCGTAAGGTGGAAATGTAAGTTATTATCATTTTAATTATCTTGCACATCACCTATAGTCTTACGGAGATAGAAAGTTTGTGACAAAATCAACTAAAGTTATTGGTGGATAATGTTGGTATTGATTGAGTTGAAGTAAAAAACTAAATCTAGTTGCTCACCACGCTTATTGCCTGTTTGGCCAAGCTTCCAAAATTCAATTAATTTGAAAAGTATTTTTGAACAATAATTAGTGTTTGGCCAAGCTTTTGAAAACTGTTTTTAAGTTTATTTTTTTCAAAAGTGCTTCTCAGAAAAATGCTTTTGGAAAAAAACTACTTTTTCTGCTTCTCTTCAAAAGCACTTTTTCCTCTTCCAAAAGCTTGGTTAAACACTTCAATTTTTGTCCAAAAGTGCTTTTGGCCCCAAAAAAAAACTTGGCTAAACAGGCTATTATACTTACACTAGTGAAGGAGCATTAATCTCAAACACAAGATCTGGGTTTAAGATAAAATAAGAAGAATTAACCTAAATAGCAGCCCAATTAATTACCTCAAACTAAAACTAGCCGACAAATGCATAATATACGTATAATCTATGTATATATGTGTATAACCATGTTTAATTAATATATAATTTATGTATACCGGTTAAAAAAAAATAAACAATAACACCGACCGCCTATTGGTTAAGCCTTTTTAATGTCATTGGATTAATATTAACTCAAAAAACAGACAAGCATAAGATAGTTGATATTATGAAGACTTTCAGAGCTAATAAATATAGGAGAGCAAGAGAAAACAAACATGAAACAATTATTATCATGTTTTATTTTCTTAAAAATTAAATTTGATTAATTTTTTACTAAAAAAAATTAATTAATTTTAAAAAATTTATACTAACTAAAGTAATGTTTGATACTTTAGGAACAAGATAACATTCTTATTTCCAAATGAAAGGAACGTCTTATTACTCACCAATTTGGAAATAATTATAAAATAAGATATACACACAGTAGAGATATGTACATATAAGTGATAAATAAGTGAAGTTATATACTTTATAATGAAGTATTAATTAATATGACTAAAATAGTTCTGTAATCAAATGTATGAAATAGGTGAGATATATCCCACCAATCATAGAAGTTGATCTTTTAAAGATATTGCTATAATTATTGAAAAGAAGAAGAATTAGTTTGAGTGACTATTCTACTATTCAACATTCTAATCTATCTATATAATATTAAAAGGAGGATAATATCAATTGTAATTAAGCCAAGTGACAAGCTAAAATGAAGCCACATGGTAATTTTAGGACAACATTAATAATTAGGAATTATAAATGAAAATATAATTAATGAAAGTAGTTTAATGAATCTTATATATAATTTAAATAGATCTTAGACAAATCTAATCTATATATCTATATATTGATCCACTAATAGATTTTCTTCTATATTAGCTAGAAATATGGAGGTAAAATATTAATTAAAAAACTATAACAGAAAAAATAAAAAATATAGAAATACATAAATTGAGATAACCTATGACTATTTATACTTTGGAGTAAGTTAAAATATAAAATTTACTTAAGATATTAAAAATTTATTGAGTTTAAAAATTAAATAAATTCAAGCAAAAAAATAAATCTTACATAAAGTATACAAATGATTTATAAGGCAAGAAAAAAAATTAAATAATCAATAAAATATATTTTAATAACAAAAATAATAAGTCATATTAATATTGATAAATTGTGCAAATAAATATTTAATACATAAATACTACTACAATGTTTAGATATAATGTGTTCAAACAATTAAGAAAATATTTTTGTATGATTAATATTTGAATTGAGTGTAGTTAGTTTAACTTTGAAAACATAACATAATTTTTTGAAAAATGCGGTCCAAATTAAAAAATAGAATGATAAAAATTATTTGAATTTGAGATGAGAAAGTTATTTAATCTTCATCTATATTATATTAGAATGAGTGTGGTAGAAATAGATATTAAATTAAAACAAGCTAATAAAAATTCACATAAAAATGTAATAATATTAGGTATTGGATAGTATAATATCAAAAATAAAGAATAGATAGAGAAAACATAAAAATTCAGATTTGTCTATCCTAGAGAGGGTAAAACTTATTTAAATAGAGATGAGAAAGTTTTTTGTACTGTGATCAGAAAAGTCATAATATGGATAAGTCCACGTAACTCAAGTCTAATAGATAAAATCAAAAACTAAAAATATTGAATAATAATAATAAATTAGAGA
The DNA here is from genome assembly GCA_005239505.1 of Nicotiana paniculata. Taxonomy (NCBI): domain Eukaryota; kingdom Viridiplantae; phylum Streptophyta; class Magnoliopsida; order Solanales; family Solanaceae; genus Nicotiana; species Nicotiana paniculata. Next base: position 16,721 of record MDKI01282854.1, on the reverse strand, counting down.
TACTGTGATGATATTTATAAATCATAAATTTAGAAAATAAAATAAAGTAAATATACAATACTTAAAAATATTTTATAAATAAAATAAATATTTACCGTTCAAATATATAATGTGATAAGTAAGTCATATTAGACTTTCAGATAAAAACAAAGTGATAGTAAGAATTTGGTTAAAATAATATGATCTAATGTGCTCAAAGAAGAAACATCACAACATGACAGATTTGGTATTCTTTAATATTGACAGCGAAATGAAATGCAAGTACTAAAATCAAGGGGTTATGTTACTACAAATATAAAAATAAAATAAAATAGGCTGTCCACTACGAGATTTGAAAAATTATTTCATATCCTGCTTTATAGTTAATATCTATTAATGTTATATAATTGTTATCTGAGATGTTTATATTTTAAGGTTATTCGCATATGATTCAAACAATCTATATCACCATTTGACATAATTTGTGTCCGCGCATCGCGCAGGTATTAATACTAGTATCTTTAATAAGTATTACGTTATAATTCAAAATATCCAATGCATTAAATGTTTAACTACATTTAGACCAAATAACTAAAAACTAAAACATTACAAGTAGAAAGAGTTCTTTACTCTACATCCTACATTATACAATATAATTACCATATGGGAAGAATATTTTAGGCTTTTAGCTATGATTTTTATATATCTTTGTTTGCAACAAATTATATGTGATTTAAAAATAAATTGCAATCACAATATAAATATGAAGAAACATAATTTTATTGATAAAATAATGCGGGTACAATTCTATTTCTCCCTTGATTCTTCACTTTGATTTGTTATCCGTATTCGAGGGCTTTAGCGGCGTATTTCTCGAACATAGGATGATATGCATCTCCTTGATGTATTTAATGATAAAAAAGCATGTGGAAGCACTCCATTTGGGTCTTGAATGTTGCTAGAACTTTGAACAAGACATGTATGACATGTCGTTGATCTTTTAATGAATATTCCAAGAGTTTTATGGAATTTTGGAGATCATATATTTGATCTCTTTGTGAATATTCCGAGAGTTTATGGAATTGCTGAGATGATCTCAATTTTTGGGATGTCTTTTCAAAGGGAATATGTGACCCTTTTTATAGCTTTGATTTAGGTTTAGGGTAGAATAACCTCCAAGCAATCCTAACAGACTTTTTGGGCTTGAATACCATGGACTCGGCTTGTCTTGTAGAGGCCCGGCCTAAATCAGATAAAATTTTAATGTTTACAAATGTTTCCTATTTCAAGATTTGTCGAGAGAAAGCTTGCCGGACCTCAAAGACGAGACTTGAAGTAATACTGTTTTTCTCGCCTTTAAATAAAGCACTTAAATTCTTTGGGCAACCGTTCCACCAAAGCATATAATCAAAGCCATCGTACAAGGATACATTTATTGAAAAATGTAAGCCAATTCTGTGTAGATCAAGTCTACTATTCCTGAATTAGGAATTTAGAGTCCATTTAAAAGTCAATTTACCAAAGTCACGGAAGACTAATGCATGAAGCCCCTCCTTGACTTGCACGTCTCAAAGCTTTGGCTTCTGATGAATTTTTACAATTTAAAAGAAATCCCAATCAAACAAGAAGTCCCTTTTGTAACTCAAGAACTTTTTTCCATTGAAAACTCCGACCGCCTTAAAAAATCTAATTAAGCGGCCTTGTTTGGTTTGCTTTGGCATGCGATGTAGTCGTGAACTCAGGCTTCCTTTGGGTTTGGGTATTGCTGAATGTCTCTATTTGTCCGCCAGTGAATATCTACTTCAAGATTCTTCCTTTGCAGTTTAAGACTTTAGTGGTTGGATCAATTTGTTTGTTAATCCTTGTAGTATTGCAGCGGAACCACTCAGCGCATCCTTCTAGCGATATTGTGGCTCTGATGAACAGTCGCTTGAATAAAGAACAAGGTATGTTGCCCCCAAGTATACAGTCATTGTGATGACCCAATGAGTCATTTTATGCATTAAGACTCAGTTCTAAGCTTATTAACTATAAAAAGACTAATTTTAATTACTTCGATTTGCATGTGCAGTTCGGACGTGAAACCGAAAAGCTTTAATGTGGAAATATGAGAAATACTAATTTTTAGTATTTAAAGTTTGGTTTTAGTTGACTTGAGTCAACCTTTTGACTAAATCGACCCGGATCTGTGTTCCGATGATCCCAGGAGGTCCGCAGTAAAATATGAGACTTTGGCGTATGCCCGGAATTGAATTCTGAGGTCCCAAACCTTAGAAATCAATTTTGAAAAAAATTATTTTGCTGAATTATTAATGAAATAAAGAAAATAATTAATGTTTGAAATCGTTGGTATCGGGTCCGTATTTTGATTTCGTAGCTCGATACAGGTTTATTATGATGTTTACATCATGTCTGTGAAATTTGGTAAGAATCGGAGTTGATTTGACGTGATTCAGACGTCCGGTTGAGAAATAGTGAAAATTGAGCGTTCTTGAAAAAAATGATGAGTTTTGAGGTTAAATCCATGGCTTTAAATGTTATTTTCATGAATTGATCGCACGAGCAAGTCCGTAAGATGTTTTTAGACTTGCGTGCATGTTTGGTTTTGAGACCCGAAGGCTCGGGTGAGTTTCGGATAGGCTACAGAGTGTTTGGACTTAGGAAAACTCAGCTAGTGCACCAGTTCTGGTGTGCCCGCACCTATGAGCCTTTGGCCGCAGGTGCGAGCTCGCAGGTGCGACCCAAGCCCAGGTCCCTTTCTTCTGCAGATGCGGGATTTCCTCCGCAGAAGCGGAGAACCTTCTGCAAGTGCGGCCCCCCAAGGCCCAGTCCATTTCCGCAGAAGCGGAAGCCTTCGGCATGTGCGATAATCGCAGGTGCGACCCAAGCACCGCAGGTGCAAGGGTCGGGCAGTGGGTTCACTTAATTAGAACCCCAGCCCTATTTCCTCCATATTTTCGAACTAAGAAGACCTAAAGACGATTTTTCTTCATCAAAGTTCATCCCCAAAGTGTTGGTACAATTCTAAACTTATCCCTTTCAATTACCCAATGATTTTCATCACTTTTCTATCCAAAATCAAGAATTTTCATGGTAAAAATTGAGGGTTTGGGTAGAATTAGAGAATTTTGTAAACAGTCAAATTTTGACCTCGAATTGGGGTCAGATTTCGAAACTAATTGCATATTCGGGTTCAGGGATGAATGGGTAAACGAAATTTGGTCAGAATCTCGAATTTGGACCAAGCGGGCTCGGGGTCGGGTTTTAACCTTTTTTGAGAAAGCTTAGGAGACCATAAATTTTCAGTAAAGTTGGTTCCCTTAGCATTAATTAATGATATTAAACTAATTATAATTAGATTCGAGTGTGTTGGAGATGAATTCGAAAGGAAAAGCGATAATTGAGCAGTGAGTGACATGCGGAATTGAGGTAAGTGTTGCGTCTAACTATAGCTTGAAGGAATAGGTACTATATGACTACTTGTTACCTGTTTGTTTGTTAAATCCAATGTATATGTGAGGTGACGAGTACCTATACGTTGTGGTCAGGTTATACCATGAGAGTAAATACTATTTCTTGTTATTCTGGTTGTCTTAAAGCCTATCATCTGTGATTATTGTTGTTAGTGAAATGAGAACATTGAGTTGCGATTGAAATGATAAATGATGATAGTAACCATGATGAAATGTTGATTTCTTGTGAAATTCCTTTGAGAACATTGAGTTGAGATCGAAATATTGAATGGTGATAGAAACTATGATTAAATACTGATTTCTCGTGAAATCCCTTTGAGAACATTGAATTAAGATTGAAATATTAAATGGTGATAGAAACCATGATGAAATATTTATTTCTTGTGAAATCCCTTGAGAACATTGAGTTGAGATTGAAATGTTAAATGGTGATAGAATATATGATGAAATATTGATTCCTTGTGAAAATTCCTTTTGTTTTATATATGTTATTGATGATTTATTTATTTATATTGTGAGGAAGAGTGTAAAGCACGAAGGGTGATGTCGTGCACGATCTATTTATATTGTGAGGAAGGGAGTAAAGCACGAAGGGTGATGCCGTGCATTCTTAAATTATAATCTGGTGAGGATGAGAGGAAAGCACGAAGGGTGATGCCGTGTATTCTATTTATTATTTGGTGAGGCTGAGGGTGTAAAGCACAGAGGGTGATGCCGTGCAAGTTTACTTTATATTTTTAATTGCTAAAATTATTATTGATCACTATATAAGTTTGCTTTATCGTTTTCCTCATTCCTTATATTAAAATTTTCCCATCGCATGCTCCCTTCCCATTATTTGTTGTTATTCCTGTTAGCATGATTTCGATGTCCAGGTTTTATGTGGTTGTTATTTATCTATGTCAATACCACACAGGGGGAGGGGGTGATTTGTGCGGTGACCAATTTTTGCGTGCAGTAGTTATAGAAGGACCAGGTTCTTCTATGTGTTCCATCTCCTACAGTTTGCGGAATAATAATTACAGAAAATAAAGGAACACAACAATTTTACGTGGAAAACACCTGGCTCAAAAGGTGAAAAAACCACGACCTACTTTCCAGTAGGATTTTTCCAAACTCTTCACTAAATCAATGAGCCAAACAGCATTTACGAAATAAACTCTTTTGTAAACCTAAGGACTAACTCTAATCCCCTTGTGGCAAACTAGCCTCTAGATATTTGCGACAAGCTTCAAGTTAACTCTAACTTGAATACTCAGTACCTATTACAATTGCTTCTAGATAAAGTTGAAAGATACACTTTGTAATCACCTACTACAAATAAACTAGACTAAAAGACAACAGATGGAACTGGTTCTTCTAGCTGGTTCAAGTAGCTTCAGAATCACACAGGAAATTCTCACACGAACTGCTTACAAAATTGCTTTGGTAATTTTGTTCTTAATTCTTGTTTTGCTTCTATGTTTGTGCGCCCCTGTTCAATAAGAACACTTGATAATATATAGGATCAGTAGAAAAGGAGATATACTAGAATTCAGATGCAACTCTTCCTTGGTGGAAGAGTTCTAATTGATATCAACTCCCTAGATCCTCTTTTATCTTGATTCCGTCCTTACTGAATAAGGAGTCCATCTCCCTATCAATTTGTAACCTTTTCGATCAGGAGATATATCTTCAGATCACTGATTGTGCTTATCTCCTGTTTGTGATCACCTCACTTGCCATTAACTCTGCATGTGTATGTCTCCAGTGATGGACCTAGTTTAACTCTGAGTTTATTTGTCAATCTTCAAAACCATTCAGCTTCTTGATCCAACAAATTTCCCCTTTTTGATGCTGACAAATTCTGTGCTTAGGCTTGTAATCACTTTAATCCAACATTGACACTTTTTATAGTATTAAGCATTTATCATAAAGAACCAGGTTCATTAGGTTATAAATATCACAATTTTAAAAATAGTACATCTTTCCCCTTTTGGCATCATCGAAAAGTTGCACAGTGTTAGAATTACCAGATTTATAATAATTACTCATGGCGACTGAGGCAACTGCAAATGCAAACATGGATTAATCATCAATAGTAAACCAAGGATGTAAACTATCAAGGAAAGTGAGACAAAATAGGTAAGAGAAAAAACAACACAGTTCATTGATAAGAGCATAGTTCAGGCATTAAACACATAAAGAAATAAAAACAGTTACAGTCATGAGCAAAAGATAGCAAAAAAAGTCCCGAACTGGGTCATAGAGGGGTGAGGGATGGCACTGGACACCTAAGGCTGGGAAGGGATGGGGGTTGGGTTCTTTGCTTGGAGAAGAGAGAGAATTTGTTGAAGAATCCCTACATTCTTCTCCTTTTCATTTGCCAGTTCAGATCTGAGAGCATCCCATTCAGCCTCAACCTCTGTAAGGTGGGTCTTCAGGCGAAGGAATTCAGCATCCTTAACCCCACATATTGATACCCAATTTTTCTTCAAACTATTTTAAAATTTGCATATGTGCCTTCAAAATCACTTTTTTATAATAACTGATATTTTCCCTTAATTTTTCATATTTCATTAATTTCTTATCCAATTTATTAAGTATTTTAAATACAATAATTATTCATAAATTATATTATAACTAGGCCCAGTGCCTTAGTTATCCGACCCAATCCCCCTTTTTAATCTGAGTCGTTGATTAATTCAAATCAACAGCCCATATCTCTACCTACCATATTTAACCTAAAGACTACCATTCCCCCTTCTCATTTCCCCCTCATTCTCTCAGTCGTCTCTCTCATCTCTCTCTAAACGCTTCACCTGCTAAACCTACTGACCTCCCTTCTCCGACTGTCTCCCTGCCAGAATCCATGGTGGTCTCATCACCTATCAGCCTTATGGCTCCCCCTTGAACGTGTGTCATTGTTTTGAGGCCATCAGACAAACCTGGAGCGGTTCATTTCCTACCCATGGTCCTTCATGCCATTTTTTGGCCACCTCCGGTCGTTCGAGTAAGATCTATACCTTTGGGTTAAAACCAGTAACATTTTAAGGCTTTCTTATCTTTTCTGGATTCTCTTCGAAACCCTAGTTCTTTAAACCTTCCGATTCTTTTAGATCTGTAACAGATCTATACCTATTATAAGTTCTTTCCATGTTTTCTTTAAAGATTCTTCAGGTTCTAAACGATTTTTCAGTTTTCGAACTAGGGTTTTCAAAATCCCTTTCAAAACAGTCTTCTTTCTAATTTCTTAGCATTATTTTACGATTCTACCATGTTTAAACATTATTTGAGCCTTTCCATTTTGTTTGAGTCATTTTTGATAAAAAGCTCCAAATTTCTTGGTTCAATATGTGAATCCGAGTTTATTTGCAATATTGTTTTACCTGTTCTAGTATAACTACTCTGCCTTCATGAGTATTGTGTGATTTTTGCCCTATGCTTGATGTTAGGGCATCTGATACCTCGTCAGTTTTGCCTAAATCATGATTGTCTGCTGTGTTCTTTAATTATTTGTTGTGTTCTGATATGAATCCCTAATTGTGTGATTAGGGTTTTTGATTTTTGCTTAATATGTGTTATTCCGTTTAAATAAGCAACGGTTTTACCATTTTGAATCTTTGAATAATTGTGATTATTACTTTATTGATTTTACACAATATTCCCTACTGATTTTATGTATTTTTCTCATAGTTGTGGTATTTTCCTTAAAGCTGTAATTTTGTGTATTTTCCCTATAACTCTTTACTGATTTTTGAATTACTTTCTTACTTATATGATACTTTCCTTAGTTAGTATTGATTCCCTATGATTTTCAATCTCATTCATGATTCTTGTGACTAATTTCCAGAATTAAAGTTATGCTCTACCTTATTTATGTGTATGAATATGCTGTCAGTTATTTAACATGTACTTTCGTTAATTATGTATTATGTACTTAGTCTTTATTACATGCCACATGATTTTACTACTCCTATTATGGTAAAATCAGTCTTATAATTGATTCTTTTCCTTGTTTGATACAACTTGTACCCGTTTGAACTATGACTCCCTAATTAAAGGGAGTTCGGGTCTTGATTGATTCTGATTGGGTATTTTTTCTATAACTATGTTAAAATTAGTACTTCTTACCTTATTTACTACGTCTTTCAAAGCTATATATATCCAGGCCTCTTATTTTCCAAAGACACGAACAATACACTGTTTTGAACTCTCACACACATATACATTCTCTCTTGTTATTCTTGCTGTTTACTTGATATTCTCAATCGGCTGCAAACCAAGACTGAGCAACTATACACTCTACTACTCTGCACTCTACTGTTCTTCACTCTACTGCTCCTCACTCTGCACTTATTCTCTCATTTAACTGGTATATTTTTTTCAGTTTAACTTAAAGCATCAAAAACGACATGCTTCTTTTAATATTGCAATTCCTTCTATTTCTACTATGCTTTTACTTATGGTTCTGTTGTGTACCCTGTAATTAGCATATCTACTTTCACTTTACTAGTATGATTGTTAATTTGTCCTATCCTCCCTTAGATTCAGCATGTTATCTCCCCTAGCACACCCCTCAATCTGTCCATTAGTTTCTGGCCTGAACATCTTTATGAAAACTGTTCCTATGGTTGTTAAGTTCTGTGATACCTTAGTATTTCTCTGGTAGTAACTTGTATGCAAATCTGCTTCATGAGCAGCCTACTTGTTCCCAATCCCTCATTCCCTGTTTGTGACTGCTTCCTTGTACTATGCATGCTGATGTGATTCTGAGTTGTTGATTGTCCTAATCCCTTTCTTTCAAACTGTTTTCACTAAAAGAAAAATATTTTGTTCTCCAAAAATTATTTCAAACTACTCATTTTCAAACCGTTTTCCAACTCAACTCTTTCAAAACTATGTCAAGCACTCTCACATATACTCTTAGACATTAGGTTCTGCCCCCTCTGTGTGAGCATTGCCTTGGGACCCTTGAGCTCCCTCTGAACTTTGACACACAGAGACTGGCCATTCCACACTGCACTTACTCCATCTTGGTTATGGAAATCTGGGTGTGAGCACTGCCCGGGATCCTTTGAGATCCTTAGGGAACTCTGACACACCCGGATTATATGAAAGGTTGTGAACATCAGTGGCATTGAGAATTCTAGAGATTCTGGGCCTATCGATAGGCTCCCTATAGTGTAACATATTCTTTTTTTTTTCCAGTTCAATTATGTAATTTGTGCAAATGGTTTGTAATAATTGTTGTAAACAACTCTGGGTGGATAGTGAAAAAGGAAAAGGCTACTATGCATGCTAAAAGGGTAGAGGTTATGCTCTAGGCTTTACTTTCCATCTGTGCAATAGAAATCTTGTGTAGGATTCGTGTAGTCAATGCATGCATTAGAAATCATTCCCCTTTAGGTCACATATCTACTGTTTCAGCATATGCATCCTTATATCACTTAGCAAAATTCTGTGTTAAAATATGCTAATAACTAGTACTTTACCATTATGTTATATGCTGCCATGTACACTTAGAAATCCTGCCTAGGATAACAACGCGCTAATAAACAGTTTACTCTCATATTCTGAAAGCATGTTCAACACTTTAACTTTATGCAATTAGCAAATCCTACCTAGGAATTCTGCATACAACCCATTCTGCATCTCCATATGTGCATATTAGATATCATGTTTTAGGACTCATTCTCCGCCTAATTATCAATGCATGAAAAAGGACTTAAAACTTTTTTACCATGTCTCTAAACAACTAGTGATAATTCTACATTTTGATGCAACACCTAAGTACAACATGTTTAGGAAAAATAACTCAAACAGTTTCTTTAATAATCTGGGTAATTACTGAGTATTGTCCTACGCCTAGGCAAGCCTTAGGTAATCAAAGTTGTTAAAACTGGAAATATGTTTATTTATGTATGCTGCTTAATTATCAACAGGATAAAAACTAGTAGGCAAGCCTGATTAAGACTTCCTTTCTGAGTTATACAATAAATATGTCTTTGTGTTATCACTTAGATACCATGCTTAGGATCTGAACCAGAATCTGGACCTCAACTGTGTATGAGTCATGCTGTTTATGTGCACTATGTGTGGAGGTACTTGTGCCTTTTCTCTGCTTTTCTGTGTTTCCCCCTAATTGCAGTCCTAGATGTTCTTATCTGTCGCCTTAGTATTTTTCCTTCAAACCTAAGGGTCTGCCCTAGAACATCTCTTATAGGATAGAAGTCCTAAATTCCTCCGGGACTAATAGGAAGGGACGGGTAACAACATGCAATAGAGGTCGAGACCAACACTCGATTTAGTTACTTTCACGGGGTGGGAAAGGGTAGAATATGGATATGATGACCGGTGCGCTAATACCACGTGTAGCCCCTCTTTGAGGAGTGATTACCGGGTATTGTACTGATGTGATCCATATTATTATAAACCTAGGATACCCTTTATATGCTTAGATCGTAATCCTTTCAAAATCTAACCTTCTTTACTATTTTCAAACATCTGCATGCTTAAGACTTAAATCCCCTCTTATTTGAGCCTTTATTTGTTTGTTTGCTAAGGCGTACAAATTCACAAAAGCTATTTGGCCGGAACCATACTTGTGGATCCTTAGGGGTGCCTAACACCTTCCCCTTAGGATAACTTCAAGTCCTTACCCTATCTCTGGTTAACAACATAGTTGTAAATGAACCCCTTCAGTGTCCTAACTCACCTTTAAAAATCGTTAGGTGGCGAATCTCAAAAACACAAACCCCTTTCCCAAAAGGAAAGAGTTGTCCCAACCAAATGTCATAAACCCGCTCTCTACGAGGAAATAGGGTGCGCGACACCACATTCATGCACAAGCGCCCTGACCTTGCTATTCACATGTATTTTCCTTGATGAACCAGGTTCATTGTCAGGAACATTTACAACATAGGCTCATGTCAGAAGCATGTTCTTCCCAAAATGGTCCTTGATAGTGGCCATTTCTGCTTTCTTCACGGGCACTTTGAAGTGAGCCAACACAGTCGTTAGGATGAACCCATATAGGATAGCATGAGCCTTGGATCCATTTATCACCCTATCCAGCAATTGAATAATGAAAGAGGGCCATTTGATTTGCCTTCCACTGTCCAGGAACTCCATGAGAGGTAAATCCATATAGTTTGCTATGTGCCTCCTCTCTTTCCTGGGCAGTATGCATTTATTGGAAACTCAAAAACCACTTTGTGTTGAGGTGTCATCTTGCTTTTGAACACAACCCTTGGTTCCACTTCTTCAGCATTATCACTGAACCTCCTGGTGATTTGTAGTACAGAAGGAAGGCCATCCAATCTAGGCCACCTCTGCCTTGTATAATCATCATATCCCTCAGCGGGAATCCCAAGAATCTCACCCAGCTCCTTGGCATCAAAGGAGATCTTAACCACCTTTACCTGACTGGAGACCCTGTCATCCTTGACTTCTGCATTTTCCAAGAACTCGACAATCTCACTCCTGGCCAGCCTGCCTTCTAGTTGAAGGACCATGTCCTTCCAGCCCTGTACGTTGAGAGTGTCCACAAGGTAAATCATGTCGTATTCTTCAAGATCCTTCAGCAACCTTCCCTACAGTATCGTGCGCTTCCCAAATTTTGTCAATTTGTCTGTCTCTCCACCAGACTCATCTGCTTCTTCACCACTCCACTCATCATCGTCAAACTGAGCCTTCTTTGATTTCTTTGTGACCTAGTCCTCCGAGCAACAATCGAGGGTGTAGCAGAAACAGATGCTGACTTCTTGGAAGAAGTCTTGGCCTTCTTTGGTTTGGGTGTCTCAATTTCAACTTTTGCCATTTTTTCCTCTTGATGGACCAGGTCCATCTCCTCAAGATCAACAGCCTCTGCGGGCTCAAACACTTTTTCCTTCCCCTTTTCAGCTTTCTTTCTCCTACTCTCCCTCAAAGCTTTCTACAACTCCTTTTCACTCTGCCTAATTGCACTCCTTGTAGTGCGACCTCTAGGAATGGAAGCATCAACAAAGGGAGTGGATTTTCTCTTCTTGCTTTCCAATGGAGGATCAACTTTCTTGGTCTTGGGTGTCTTCTTATTTTTGGGTTTATAGCTCTCCCCTAATTTTCTCATAAGATCAGCCAAAGTTTCTTCAATAGATGAACCAGGTTCATCGGTTGCATGTTGAAGATTTTCCAGCCCCTCTACATCCTCTCTAGAATTACTTCCCCCTAAATCCTTGGCACCTTCTTCAACAACCACTGGGACAATCCCACAAATTGCCAATGGAGTTCCTCCTTCCCATGTTCCCCTCACAATACTTATTTCTCCCTCTCTCTCAATGTTATTTTTACCGCCTCTTCTTCTCCTACAAGGAATCTCCACATCCACTACAGACCCAATTAAAACAAACCTATTTTCAGAAGTGACTGACTTAGACCCAATTTTAGATGTTACCTGTTCTGAATCAGAAGAACCAGTTGCTTCCCCCTCAGTGGCGGACTTGAAAGAGTCATTGGAATTCTCAGATTCTTGGGCCTGGCTAGCTTGAAGCTTTGCGTTCAATTCCTAGCTTGAGAGCCAGAGGCCAAAGTCTTTCTGGCGAGCATTTTCACACGCCCTCTCCTGGGTTCTGAATTGGGGCTTGGTTGTACAACGGGAGTGATTGGAGGAGACGGAACATTGTTGTTTTGAGGGGTGGTGGGATGTGATTGAGATGGAGTGGAAGAATTTGATTGAGATGGGGTGGAACCGGTATCTTCAAGCGTGATATTGTAGTCAGGTGTGATTGAGGAGGATGAAGCAGGAGGTGGAGTGTTAGCCATGGTGATGATTAGGGGTGTTCATAAAAATCCTAAAAACCGAACCAAACCGAAAACCAAACCAAACCGACCAAAAAAACCGATACATTTTAGGTTAGGTTTGGTTTGGTTTGGTTTTGGTTTTGAACTTTAAAAACCGATCAAATTTTGGTTTAGGTTGGTTTTAATAAAAAAAATAACCGAAAAAAATCGAACCAAACCGACTATAAAAGTAGCTATTTAAATTTATTATTACACTTATATATATGTATATTTTTTTATATAAAGTTTTAAAAACTTTATGGTATATATTAGTCATTTATATTTTCAGTCTAGTTCTTTTCTTTTTAGTTATCTAATTCTTTGCCTTTACATTCTAGTTTGATTGGTAATTTTCTTCCGTCAAGTATAAAAAAAAAATTCATGCAAAAAATAAATCAATTTATAATTGAGTACTTAAATTATTCATCACTATTTTATTCAATTATCATCAATATATCTTGGTAAATGATAAATTTCTCAAAGATCAATTGATTTGATAGTGTTATGTTGAAAATGTAGTCGTCGGAATATGCATTTGGTAGTGTATGTCCCATATTTAAGAAAAAAATCGATAAATAACCGAAAAAACCTGTCACGACCCAAATTCCCAATCTTAGGGATCGTGATGGCGCCTAACACCACACTTGCTAGGAAAGACAATGTTAGATTTCGATTAACTACTTTGCATTTATTATCCATTTAGACATAATAAAATAATCTAAAGTAAACTGAATCCATTGGTTATCGATAAATAGTTTCCAAAGATAAAATAATAAACAATTGAATAAAACGAACACAAACTAATTATATAAATAGATCCAGAACTACCCCAGTGTCTGGTGTCACAATTCACGAACTACTAAAGAATACTACCAATGATGGGCTGAAAGAAACAGTGTAATTGTTCTGAATATAATAAAACAACGTTTATGAAAATAGGAGAAGACTCTCGGGAACTGCGAACGCCGACAGATATACCTCGTGTCTCGGAATAAATGAATAGTCGCTCAAAAAAAAAACTCTACTGCTGGCCGGTACCTGAGTCTGCACAAAAAAGTGCAGAGTGATCAGTACAACTGACCCCATTACTGAGTAACTTCCGAGCCTAACCTCGACGAAGTAGTGACGAGACTACGGCGGGGCATTAACAATATATAACTCGTGACAATAATATGTACAATAACACAATAAAATAATTCCACATGAATATAAAAATATAACTGAAACAATAAATATAATAACTACGTCCCCTATTCCAGGCCTCAAATATCACCAAGATCTCACACAAGTCTCCGAATTTCCAAACTTTTACTTTAAAATAACAATATGTGCAGAGTATGAGAAAAACTGTAGAGTAAAACAATAAATTTTCAAATCTTTATAATAAAATCAGTAAAACACAATTATACTCCTTTATCACTGTCTTGTTGCGGTGTGCAACCCGATCCCACCTGTCCACCCTTATCACTATCATTAATCCACCCTTATCACTATCAATTATCCACCCTTATCACAACCCCCTTATCACAATCAATTTTGTTCATTCATACAAAACTTTCACAGTTTAGGCCAAGCCTTTCACAACACTTTTTATTTCAACAATTGCAAACAGAAAACAGTATAGCTCGTAAGCTTTAACCAATATCATTCAACAATAAAACCAACCAAAATATATATAATCACTGTAACACTATCAACTCAACTCAGTCTTTATGTACCATGATAGAATCAAGAGAACAACCAACACTTTTAACACACTTACAACAACAATAGAAAATAATCAAATAAAACCAAATAACCACGTGAACCTCAACAATCACGAAACAGTTAAACTGCATTTCTCACAACTTTCTCAATATTATTAAAAATGAAACCAACATGAATATATATATTTTTTTCAAAAATAGTGCCAAACTGCTCAACCTTTCTGTACCACAAGGGAACCAAATACGCAATCAATACTCTTCGAAAATAACCAAATAGTATTTAACAGCAATGTAATAAGGCCTAGTAGTCATTGAAACAATAAAGAACATAGAACGATTAAGACATGAATCAATCAAATTGGAAACGAGGAAGGGATCATGTTTAACAGACCATTTGGTGGTGCATTGATACTCGTCACCTCACCTATACACCACACACATGCAATTCACATAGCAAATAAGTGGGGATTCCTATTCCCTCAAGTCAAGGTTAAACCAAGCACTTACCTCAATTTCGCAGGCCACACACTGCTCAATTATAGCTTTTCCTTTAGAATCTTGCTCTAACTTGCTCGAATCTAATCATAATTAACTTAATATCATTAATTAAGGCTAAGGAATTGACTTTATTAACAATTATAATTTTTCATAAGTTTTCTCAAAAAAAGTGAAAACCCGACCCCGGGCCTGCTTGGCCTAAACTCGGGGTTCGAACCAAATTACGTTTACCCATTCACCCTCGAAGCCAAATATACAATTAATTTCGAAATCTGACCTCAATTCGAGGTAAAGATTCAATTTTTACAAAATTTCCTAATTCTACCCAAACCCTCAATTTTTACCATGAAAATTCTTAGTTTTTGATTTAAAAGTGATGAAAAACAATGAGTAATTGAAAGAGTAAAGTTTATAATTGATTACCTATGACTTGGGGATGATATTTGGTGAAGAAATTCGTTCTTAGGGTTGTGGGGTTCGAAAATTTGAAGAAGAAGAAGAACTCTGCCCGTTTTATATATATTTTTTTGCCAGCTATTCTACCTCGTTTCTTATGCCAAACGATCCCGAAACTCGATTTTTATGTCTCCAATGGATTCCTTGTGAAATTCTAATCAAGTTAGGCTTTTGAATAACTCAATTTGACCTTATAATGAAGGAGATATGTAGGTTTTAATATTTGCAAATAGTGCAGATTTTTAATACGCCGTCAGTGGCATTTTCGTAATTAACCTGAAAAATCTGGCAACTTTAGTAAAATGACCATAAAATCCTCATACAATGTCCAAATTCGATGATTCTTTTTGCTACGGGTCCGTAATTACGATATGGATCTAATACTTTGTTCTAAACAGAAATCGGAGCTCATTTGTTCAATATGATATTATTTATGCTTGAAGAAACGACGTCGAAGCATAAGAAAGAACGAGCGCAACACAATTCAAACCTATTTGAAACTCACTCGAGCCCTCGGGGCTCTAAAAAAAATGTGCACGCAAGTTTAAAAGCATCATACGGACTTGATCGTGCGATAAAATCATGAAAATAACATGTAAAACTATGAATTAAACATCAAAACTCATTATTTTTCTCAAGAACACTTCAAGTTCACTATTTATCAACCGGACGTCCGAATCACGTCAAATAAATTCCGATTCTCACCAAATTTCACAGACAAGGCTTAAACATCATAACAAACCTGTATCGAGCTCCGGAATCAAAATACATGCCCGATACCAATGGTTTCAAACGTTAATTCATTTCTTTATTTCATTAATAACTCAGCAAGATATTTTTTTTTAAAATTGATTTCTAAGGCTTGGGACCTCGGAATTCAATTTCGGGCATACTCCCAAGTACCACATTTTATTGCGGACTTCCCGGGATCGTCGAAACACAAATCTGAGTCAATTTACTCAAAATGTTGACTCAAGTCAACTAAAACCAAAATTTTAATTTTAAAAATTATTATTTCTTATATTTTCACATAAAAGCTTTTCGGTTTCACGCCGGACTGCGCACGCAAATCGAGATAGTTAAAATTAATCTTTTTATGGCTAATAAGCCTAGAACGAGGTCTAAATTCATAAAATGACCCTTGGGTCATCAGAATACCGAAAAAACCGACAAAAACCGAATCGATAAAAAACCGACTTAATTGGTTTGGATTGATTCCAATATTTGAAAAATCGACTTACTTGGTTTGGTTTCTTTTTTGAGAAAAATCGACCCAAACCGAACCATGAACACCCCTAGTGATGATTAAAGAAAATCAGGATCAAGGTGTTTGAGTAGAAGGTTGAAAGGGTTTCGACGGTTATGGATTTAGGAAAAAAGGGTGAAGGATTAGAGAAGTGATGATGGGTTTTTAAAGGCTTGGTTAATAAATACACAACGGGTGTAATTTTGGTCAAGTGGGAGTCTAATCGGTTCAGGAGTGTCAGGTGATAAGTAACAGTTATGAATCCCCTATAATCTAGGCCATTTTAATTTGATTTGACTCTTTGGAACTGGTTCGAATTTGGAATAGGTACTAGATTTTGTAAAAGCTTATTATAGATAGAGTCCTTCTCATGAGTAACTATTGATATTTTAATATGTGTATAGTGATGAGCACATACCTTGTCTGTCAGATGAACCAGGTTCATCTTGTTAGAATATCTTGATTAAGCCTCAATTTACAAAAATAGAAAAATATCATTAGTAAGACCCCACACTTAAACCTTTGCTCGTCCTCGAGCAATCAAACTACACTCATGTACACAAC